>MU128926.1:320296-412682 GCA_014904985.1 Hydnum rufescens UP504
GGCCTCGTGGATCTATAAACCATTATTGCCGAGATATCTCAGTTTCTCTGCCTACTTTTTCACCATATTGTCAGGACTGTGTGCCTACAGCCTTCTTCCTTGGCACAGGGTGTCTGATATGAGGAGCTGTGGCCCGCGGTCCCACTGTGGCTCGACCGTCATTGAATGGACCCGGAACAGGGGGCCTATGGCTTTGACGGCTCGGGATGACCCATTAGATGTTCTATCTCACCCGTTGATAGCCCTGTTTCCAGAACAATGAAATTTGTTTTACATTCTCGAGATGGCGTTCCCTTCCCTAAGGAGTTCCGGAGGCCTTCCACCACGGGGGACTTTCTTGTGGCACGTACGTACTCCATGGACCTCATCCTTGCGGTTCCTTAGAGAAGTGCTTGGTCATGTCCGGACTCGTTCCGGGAAGCCGTGGCAATGATGGAGACTTTCAATCCGGGGAGCTGGGAGAATTTGGTTCCCATTGCGCCATTCTCTCTTGGGATGTGAGGGAGCCCTGCATCTCGCCGTGGAATAACGGTGGTGACTTTGAGACTCTCCCGCTCGCAGAGGATGGCGATAATCCTCAAATTTCTGGGCTGACCACTTGGAGAGGGTGGATAGACTGAGCGCCTCTTATCGTGTCAGTCTTCCGGCTAATGGCGGGAACAACGGGCGGGCGCGGGAGTCGGCTGCAGTTTCCCGTCGACATTCTTCGTAGTCACGGTATTCGGCTTCTTCGAGAGCTGCAATGCGAGCACTGAGACGGTAAATTGCTGATTTGGGTGCGTGGATCTCTTCGAATGTCACCTGGCGTCGTCGAAACGAAGGTGACCGACGGAGTGCTTCTTACAATCTTCGTTAAGATTGTGTAGAAAGGATTGGATACCCTGGGACGTCATGGTCGTCGCCGAGGACACCGTGCGACACCCCCAGGACGAAGTTGAGTTCAATTCACGTGATGGAACGGCTTACGAGATGGACAAGCACGGGGAGGATGAGGTAGAGAAGAAAACTGGGCAGTTGTTCTCTGGATCAGGCGTCACACGCTTGGTAAAATTGGCCAGGCAGTGGATTAGAGGTTCCGGGGCGATTCGCGCCGCATCATTGTGCCGCCCCCAGGTTTGGGTGTGGGGAGACATTGAGGTTGTTTTTAAGTGAATGACATAGTTGACTGGTGCTTCCGTTCGAAAGGCTCAGCGGTCACGTACTATCTACACTTCGTCCCAACAATGACTGCCGTCAATAGCAATCTGGTCACATCTTTGGGAGATTCTACTTAGGTATAGCTTGAAATCATTGAGAAATATTTTTAACAAAGATGCCCCCCCCGTTCCTACGAGTCCAAAGCAGAATTGCAATTGGGAGATCAACCGGGGGCCAGGAGTACGAGCCGGGTCAAGGGCCACCCCCGGGTCAATGGCAACAGCAGCAGCCCGGCGCATCGGCGCATGGGAGCCTCCCTCGGCAGCCCCCTCCCCCTACCAGCAACCTTATGGCGCGCCGCCGGGCTCGCCATCGCAGGGTTGCCAACCCCCGACATCACAGGACAGATATCCACCCAAAACGTTAATCGAAGCAGGGTTTCGAAGCCGTCCGTGGGCGCTCATTCTTATGTAAATGGACTTGGGGCGCCAAATTTCATGTACACCCACACCTTTCCTTGTTTGTGGCAACGTGATCATTTTTTTTCTTTTCCCATGCAGTCACGAAATAGAGCATGAGCGCTTTTCACCTAAGAGAATCTGATCCAACAAACCAATGTGCGCATCTCTAGATTTGATCCCACTCCATAGTCACAAGGTACGGAACGCATGCTAGAATCCTCATGCGCCCATTGCGACTGATCCAATATCAACAAGATGGGTGATCGAGCACCTTGTGGGTCTTCATTGGGTCTGCTTTCTCCTGTTAGCAAAGCCATTCAGAGGGTGTCATCACAACTGTCAGAGAGAACTCACACTGTCAACTTGTCAAAGGAGGTAATCAGCAGCCTAATGGGCCAGATACTAATCCTCCTCGAAGTCACTTTCGTCATCCCATACATGACCATCCGAGTCCCACGTGGAATCTGCCTCATCATCCGACCATCGCTCGTCCAGCTCATGAAATCTATATGGTGTCGGCTTCTCGTCGGGAATGCGAACGATATTCTGGTCATAATCCTTGACGCGATCGCTTGCTCCAAGAGAGAGGAATCGGTCAACCTTAAGGCATTCAAGGACTTTGGAATCCCCCTTCTGTTGCCAACGGCCTGGCCTGGCGTCGTACCAGTGCACCTTTGGTCTAGAGATGAGGAAAGACTCCAACTCGTCACAGAACATAAGGAGTGCGTCATCACCGCAGCTGTTCAGCACACGGAAGTCCAGGCATCGGAGATGAGGCAGGAGGATATTCCCGGATGAGGCCGGTGCTTCCTCGGTGGGCGGCGAGTGTAATACGTTGAGAATTTTTATTGCGACATAACCATCTATACAAATTGTCAAGTTTTGGATAAGGGGAGATGACCGGAACTAAGAAACAGTGTGCAACATCGGCCTGTCAGCCAACGACGAATGCGTGCAACGATCGACTGACTCACGAATGCCATAAGCATGGAAATAATTCCACTCCCATACCATCCACTGCAGTTTGGTAGAGAGAGATCCAAGGAAAGGAGAGCAGGCGCTTTTAGCTCCCGGATCATGTAAAGAAAGAATCCTCTCCCGTTCCCATTCCCTAATACCAGGCTACGAAGATGGGTTCTGACAGGAATTGCAGGTCCGACTCGGGTCCCCTTCTTCCCGAGATAGCGAAGACGTGACACGATAAGGCGCTCGAGTCTATCACTACTTCCAAGGATGCGGGCCCAGAAGTGAGGATCATTGTCATTCTCTGCGATGCCGGAGAGTTTCAAGGTCACCACGCTATCCACTGCGAAATCAGGGCCTTCACCTGCGCATCTCGCAAGATGAGATGACGTAATGCCGAACCCAGATTGGAAGTCTGCGATCATGCTATCGTGTCCAAACATAGGGACACTAGCTTCAACGACTCCAGGGATTTGAGGTCCATGAAGTGCGTTAGGCGACGAAGAAATTCTCCCGTGATGGGGCGTCTGGAAGTCCTTAGGGAAAGAGAACGCCATCTCGAGGAATGTAGAACCAAGTCTTCCCATCGTTCTGGAAACTGGCTATCGACGGTGAGATAAACATCTAATGGACGAGTCCCCGACCGTTCTAGCCATAGGGCGCGCTGTTCGGGATGCCATTCAACATGAATGCGAGCCCACAGTCGGCCAGACTAATGGCTCCGGCTCTCCATAGTCGAGAGACCTGTTGCATAGGGAGAGTGACCGGTAGCACTACAATATCCTGACGATATGAGTTGAAGAAAGTAGGGCACGAACCTGAGATATCCGCAATAGTCAGTCTCATGCGCGAGATACGAGACCAGTATCTCGCAATATCTCTCGGACATGCTGAATGGCGCCTGACAGTGACTTCAGGTTTGGGTGTGGGGACCTTAAGGTTTGCTTTAATGTGATAGTTGACCGCTTGGAGTTGGGCGCTTGTCGCATCTCCGTGGGATTCTAGTTGTGGCTTGAAATCAATTGGGAAAGGCTTTTAACAAACCGTTGAGGCTTGTTCATGATCTGTGAGATATTACTGTTCAATTCGTGCCCTGCAGTCATACTGGGCCTAGACAAGCCAAAGGAGAGCGTTGTTGTCTACTAAACCCAAAACATGAGATGAGATCCAATGTGCATCTAGGATCCACTCAGAACAGACCCCGGAATACCACCGTGGGAACGGGAAGCGCCGTAGTCACAAATTGCTACACCATCCCGCTTCCAAGCTCTCGGGAATTACGATCATTCCAACTCCTTCCCTCCCCAACCTGCCCCAGCCCCCCCAAAACAATTAACAATGATCCACTCATTCCTATGCGTTCAAAGCAGGGGTAGCTTTGTGGGATATATAATTGGGAGATCAACCGGGGCAAGGACCACCCCCGGGTCAATGGAAATAGCAGCAGCCGTTATATGGTGGCTCCTTAGCTCCTCCCCAGTCACCCTTCCAGCAGCCTTATGCCGCATCGCCGGCCGGCCATCGGAGGCCGGATACCAGCCCCTGAAACGTTATGCAATCAAACCAAAGTTTTGAAAGCATTCGTGGACACTCATTCGGATCTAAATGGAGTTGAGGTGCCAACTCTTATGTGTTATCCCAAATGCGCGAGTCCTCACATGCCAAGGTAGTAGTTTCCTTGTTTGTAGCAAAGCTGTGTTTTTTTTTTCTTTTAGCAATGACGTGGTTTCGAGTGCAGTCACGAGATAGCGAAGGCATGGGTGCTTTTCATCTGAGAGAATCTGATCCAAAAAACCAGTGTGCGCAATACACATCCACTAGATTTGATCGCACTTGATAGTTACAAGGTACGGAGTGCATGCTGGAATCCCCATGCGCGCATGGCCATATCAACAAGAGGGACGATCGAGCACTTCTTGGGTCCTCATTGAATCTGCTTTCTCCTTAGCAAAGCCATCGGAGGGAGTCGTCACAAATGTCGGAGAGAACTCACACTGTCAACTTGTCAAAGAAGCTGCGCAAGAGTGGCCATATACTCCTCCTGGGATCCAGCATCGAGCCCACCATCGTCCCCTGAAAGATAACCCGGCTCCTCCCATGTCGTCTCTGCCTCATCGGCATCCGACCGTCGTTCGTTCAGCTCATGAAATCTATAAGGTGTCGGGTTCTTGTCGGGAACGCAAACGACATCCTGGACATAATCCTCAAAAGATCCGACTTCATAGAGGAGTGAGTCAAGCTTGAGGCATTCAAGTCCTTTGGAATCGTCCCGCAGTTGCCAACGGCCTGATTCGACATCATAGCAATGAACCTTGGATCTAAAGATGAGGAAATCCAGCAATTCGTCATGGAATTCATCAAAGAGTGCCTCATGACGATCGTCGAGTAGCTGATGGAATGCCAAGCGTCGGAGATGAGGGAGGTAGATATTCTCAGATGAAACCAACGCTTCCTTGGTGTGCGGGAGACGCAACGCGTTGAGGATTTTTATTGTGATACAGTGGTTCATACGAATCGTCAGGTCCTGAATAAGAGGAGACGACCGGAACTAAGAGCAAGTGTGCAACATCAGCCCGTCAGCCAATGATGAATGTGTGCAGCGATCGACTAAGGACTCACAAATGCCATAACCATGGGAGTAATTTCACGCGCATACCGTTCACTGCAGTTTGGTAGATAGAAATCCAAGGAGAGCAGAGCAGGCGCTTTCAGCTCCCGGATCATGTAACGAAAGAATCTTCTTCCGTTCCCATTCCCCAATACCAGGCTACGAAGATGGGTCCTGGCAGGAATTTCAGGTCCGCCTCCAGTCGCCTCGCTGCGACGATAGTGAAGACGGGACAAGATGAGACACTCGAGTCTATCACTACTCCCAAAGATGCGGGCCCAGAAGCGAGGATCATTCTCCTCTGGGATGCCAGAGAGTCTCAAGGTCACCACGTTGTCGACTGCGAGATGCAGGGCCTTTACCGCTGTATCTCGCAAGATGAGGCGGCGTAATGCCGAGGCAGATTCTGGACGCTCCCCAAAGTTTGTCATCATATTATAGGGTCCATACGCGGAGGACAGTAGCGTTAATGACTCCAGGGATTTGAGGTCTATGGAACGCATTAGGCGATCAAGAAATTCTTGGGCGATGCGGCGTCTGGAACTCCTTAGGGAAAGAGAACGCCATCTTGAGGAATGCAGAAACAAATCTTGCTCTCCGAACATGTCGCCAGATTGGATTGGTACCCATCTTTCTGGACGACGGCCATCGATGGTGAGATAAACATCTAATGGATGAGTCCCCGAGCGTTCCAGCCATAGGTGCGCTGTTCCACATTCCATTCAACATGAATGCGAGTCCACAGTTGCGTCAGATTGAGGGCCATGGCTCTCCATAGTCGAGACACCTGTTGCATAGGAAGGATGACTGATGACATCACGATACGAGCCGAAGAAAATAGGGCGCAAACCTGAGATATGCTCAATAGAATTTCGGTAGGATCCTTTGCCTCCTCAAGCGCAGAGGAGTACGTAACGAGCAGAATCTTAGCAATAATCTCATTTGGGCATGCCGAAATGGGCGCGACGGGGACACGCAATAATGCCAGTTCTTCCTCTGCCACGAGTTTTGTCTGGCGTATCTGAGTTTCTGCTTCTTCGAGGGCGGGAATGTGGGCACTGAGACGGTGAATTGCTGATTTCGTGTGGGGATCTCTTCGAATGTCTCCTGGTGTGGTTGAAACGAGGGTGACTGATGGGTGCTGCTTACAATCTTCGCTAAGATCATGTATAAATGATTCGATACGCTGGGACGTAATGGCCTTGTAATCTGGAGCGTCGTCGAGGCCACCATGCGACATGACTCAAGGACCAACTTACAGTAAGTTCAGTTCACGTGACGGCACGGCCAGTAAGCACCGACAGGACAAAGAGCAAAGAAAACCAGGTAGTTGCCATCTAGGTCAGGCTCAGAAGAATTGAGCAGACACTGGATTATAGGTTCTGGAATGATTCACCCCGCATCTTTGGACCACCTCCCAGGTTTGAGTGTGGCGTTTGATTTCATGTAGTTAAGCTTGCAGATAGGGCAGGATCAGTGGCGAGTACTGGTACAGGCAGCGGTCATGTTCCTGTGATCATCGTCTCAGTCAGGGAAAATTGCTGTGCTGACAGTAGTTGCCAAAGACTCGGGCTTGAGCTGACTTGAGTCCGAGCCAGTTGTTGAAAGGGACTTGATCCGGACTCAGCCTAACTATTTGGTATAAATATATTCCAAGTCGTTGGCTGGTCGGCTCAAGCCCATGTCCAAGTTGTAGTCCGAAGCACGAGGACTACGGACGCAGACCAGTGAACGAAGGAGCGGTGTTTGCCGAAAGTCTCGCGCTTGCCTTTTCCGGTTGAGTGCGCGCGCGAGACTATTGCAGCAACGCCGCTTGTCCTCTCACCATCCCACCCACCCGTTGCAACTGGCCTAGTCGTGAGGACCCACCCGCCACCTGGAGCCCCCCCGCCTCGCATAGTCGGTCGGCTTCCAGTCTCACGCACCGAGTTTTGCCTGACGGCAAAACCCCACACACACCCGCCAGTTGCAGCATCAAGTCCTCAGTTCAGAGGCCAAACAACACGCGTATGAGATTCGCTAGCTCGAGTCTAAGCTGAGTCGAGCCAAGTCGCGGCTAGCCGACAGCAATGCAGTCACATGTTCGTGGAATCTATAACACTTACCGTATGGCATTACAATTTCCTGACGATACGAGTTGAAAGAAAGTAGGGCGCGAACCTGAGATATGCCAAATAGAATTTTGGTAGGATCCTTAGCCTCCTCAAGTGCCGGGGAGTACGTAACAAGCAGTATCGTAGCAATAATCTCATTTGGACACACTGCAATGGGGGTGCGACGCGGGCACGCAAGAATGCCAGCTCTTCCTCTGCAACGAGTCTCGTCCAGCGTATCAGATTCACGGCGTCTTCAAGAGCCACAATGCGACCACTGAGACGGTGTATTGCCGATATCGTGCGTGGATCTCTTCTAATGTCTCCTGTCATCGTCGAAACGAAGGTGACTGACGGGTGGTTCTTACAATCTTCGCTAAGATCATGTAGAAAGGATTCCATTCCCTGGGACATCATGGCCTCGTGATCTATGGCGTTGTCGTCGAGGACACCGTGCGATATAGCTCAAGGACAAAGTTAAGTTCAAGTCACGTGATGACACGGCGATATGAGTAGCAAAGAAAACCAGTTTGTATCTCTATCGAGCTTCATACGGTCGGAAAAGTTGGGCAGACACTGGCTCTGGGGTGATATACACCACATCATTGACATTATTGTACCGCCTGACGTAACTCCCAGGTTCGGGGTGGAGAGGCATTGAGATTTGTTTTTATGTGAATGACGTATTAAGTATTAAGTGCTTGCTTGGAGATGTGGGCGGTTCCTTTCGAAAAGCAGGATCAGCAGTGAGGTGAACAGGTACTGGCAGCGGACATGTTGATGTCTCAACTCTTCGCCGTCTAACCATGTTACAACCAAACAAAATTGCTGCCGCATCTTCGTGGCTTGAAATCAATTTAGGGAAATTCCTTTAACAAACTGTTTAGCTTGTTCATGATTGGGTTCGATTAGTGCCCTACAGCCATACTAGGCCTAGGCAAGCCAAAAGAGAGCGTTTCACACAGTCAAGAACCCCGTGGCATGAAACGATGAGACCTAAAGTGCATCCAGGATCCACCTAGAAGTTAGAACGACGGCAAAGGAATACCCGGCAGCAGGTACCGTGGGAACGGGAAGTGCCGTACTCATAAAGACCAAGCGCATGCCCCCTAAATTCCTTATACCGACTACCTAGCTTGTCAAACCAGTCCATTCCGCCTTCCAAGCTCTCGGAAATTATGGCCATTCCTACTCCCAACCCAACCACTGCCCCAGCCCTCCCTGCACCGACCTTTCAGCACCAGGACAAGCTGCCCAAACTTCCTGTACCATCACTCGAAGGCTCTGCCCGAAAGTACCTTCGTGCCCTTGAGGGTCTTCAGGATTCCCAAGAGCACCAGGCCACAAAGTCCGCGGTCGAAGATTTCCTTAGGGGCGAAGGCCCACAGCTCCAGCAGAAACTCATCGATTATGCAGCAACCCGGGACAGGCAAGTTCGCCATTGACTATATGCTCTCATGGTTCTCTTAGCTTCCCCATTAGTTACATTGAGGAATTTTGGTAAATATTGCGTATCTGCAAGTTCAGCACCCCTTTATCTCCCAGTTGGATTTATCACCTAGGTATGAGAGTTATCTAAACTCTAATGATCCCGTAGTACTAGCTCTGAACCCCTTCTTCGTCCTGGAGTGCGTCAATCGCATGCTTTGAATGCTAATACAATGTTCCTGACCTTTTGGATTTTCCAGAGATGACCCTACGCCTTCCAGAGGGTCCCAGCTGCCTCGGGCTGCCTCTCTCATTATCAGCTCGCTCGGTTTCATACACGACCTGCGTGCTGGTCAACTTGAACCGGACAGTGTCCGAGGGACACCCTTGGACATGGACCAATATTCCAGGGCGAGTATTCATTAAGCCACCTGACACAGTTTGCCTCGATTCCTAAAGTCCGCCTATTCCCCAATTTAGTTGTTCGGCACTGCTCGCATTCCAACTGATGTGAGCCCAATTAATTACGCCATGTTGTAACGCTCTATCAATGGTGTTCCATACAGCGTGGGTGTAGGATGAATGTCAACCCGCAATCTTCGAATATTGTTATCATCCGTCGTGGTCAATTCTGTGAGTAACCTGGATACATGATAAGCGTGGTTTGTTTAAGGCCACCCTTCGGAACACTTTTTAGATTACTTTGACGTTCTTGATCATAAACATCGGCCCGTTCTCACAGAACGCGAGATTCTTCGAAACCTACAAGCGATCGTTGCCGACGCGGATACGACACCACCCTCCGAAGTGGCCAGAGGTGCCGTAGGCGTTTTGACGACAGAAAATCGCAAACATTGGGCGACATTACGCCAAAATCTCCTGTCCACACGCACGAACAGGTCCTGTCTTGAAATAGTTGATGATGCACTTTTCATCGTGTGCTTGGATGATGCGGCCCCTGAAAACGTTTCCGAGCTTTGTAAGAACTTTCTGTGTGGGACTTACCATCTTACCGGTCGTGTGCAGACTGGAACCTGCACAAACAGATGGTATGATAAGGCACGTCACATGATTAACAGGGATTTCTTCATTAATACTTACGGACTCGCTCAGCTTCAAATAATTGTGTGTGCAAATGGAGCTGCAGGGATTAACTTCGAGGTAAGTCTCTTGCTGCCCCTTATGATCTTCTCTCCTTAACACGTATGGCGGGTTCTTAGCATACCGGTGTAGACGGACACACCGTCTTGAGGCAAGTTACGAACAAGACGATCGAAACAAAGGCTCTCTTATATCTCTGTGCCTAGATTTGCTGCAGACATATTCACCGACAACTTGCTCCTCATGGCCCGAAGCATCAATCCCAAGGCCCCGACACTCTTCAAAGCGACACTATCTCCTCTCAGTAAGAGTGGGCCTAAGACTAAGACTGTCAGCGCAGATTCTGGCAATGTCTCTCCGGAGCCACACCATACTTTCAACACCGTCCCTCGCAAGCTCGAGTGGAACCTTACTCCTGAAATCAAGATCGGTATCAGATTCGCCGAGACACGTCTAAGCGATCTGATTTGCCAGAATGATATTCAAGCTCTCGAATTTACCGCATTTGGCAAAAGCTGGATCACGAAGCATTCTTTCAGTCCAGATGCGTTTGTTCAGATGGCATTTCAGGCGGGATACTACGGTCTCTACGGTGAATACGCGCGGCAAGTGTACAGGATCTCCTGACTGACATTGACTGTACTTCCAGGTCGCATTGAATGTACATACGAACCGGCAATGACTAAGGCTTTCCTACATGGTCGCACCGAAGCTATAAGAACTGTGCAGCCCGAGAGTGTGCAGTTCACCAAGGTGCGGTGTTTTTATCCCTCCAATTCTGAGGCGCAACGACGCTGAAGATCTTTATAGACGTTCTTCTCCGACGCCAGTCCCGCCGATAAGATCAAGGGGTTGCGCACAGCTTGCGATGCCCATGTGAAGCTCACACGCGAATGCGGCAAAGGCCTAGGACAAGACCGGTGTGTGTGCACTCGCATGACGAAATTTGACACATTCTCAATATCTCATAGACATCTCTACGCGCTCTACTGCCTTCGCCAGCGCGAGGTCATGAGCGTGCCATCAAACGGTAGTTCAAACCAGTCGAACAACGGAACAAGTCTTCCGTCCCTCTTCACGGACCCAGGTTGGCATCTACTCAACACTAGCATCTTATCCACTTCCAACTGTGGGAACCCTGCTCTTCGCCTGTTTGGATTCGGGCCCGTCGCATCGGATGGATTTGGGATTGGATATATCATCAAAGAGGATGCGATATCCATGTGGGTTTTTGCTTAGTGAACACTTCCAGAGAGAAACCAATGAATGTATATTCACGCACAGCTGCGCCTCTTCAAAGCATCTCCAGACCCGACGTTTCTTGGACACAATCGCACAGTATCTTCAAGATGTACAGCGTCTCGTGATGCACATCCATCGGCAGGCTAATGAACGTACGAGCGCATTTGTGGATCACTCAGGCCTCGTAATCGATGCATGCTCTGGCTCGGGGCTCGCCATCAATCACCTCGATGACGATGACGACACTACCTTAGGAGATGATGATGGCGAACCTTATACCTTGGGGTATTCTTTCTATGATAGCGTAAGCATCTTGTGCCGAGCCTTGACTTTGTGCACAATTATTCCATGTCCGCTAACATATCCTTTTCTTGTTCGTGCAGGGCGAAGTCGAGCGAGTGGGAAAGAGGGCCCGCAATGACCGATTGAGTGGTGTTGGTGCGTCAGTTCGACACAGTCCCTTTACCCAGCTTAACATCCACTTTATGATCTATCAGGGAGGACACTCCCGCTCGCGGAGTATTAAGACTGGGATGGCATACACTTTCTGTTGTAGATTACCGTTGCATTGTATAGCATTGTTTGTATGTACTTTGCCTTGTCCGTATTGTCTGCCTAACGTGTAGCCGCCGATGCTGACTGACTAACGCAGATCTCCCTGTACTGGATCATCCAATACAGGTAATTAATTATGTTGATCCCCTGTCCTTAGGTATCGTCACGCGGCCGACATTTCGCTGGCGATTTGTTAGTCTGATCCTAGGGTGGCTTTCTGTCCGCACCGTTTGTTATTCGATGTTCTTAGATGCGTCACCTTGCACACATCTGACTGCGGACACAAGCTTTTCAAATTCCCATGCGAGTGTTGTCTACATTTAGTACCACGAGTTCTCCTTTTCTGAGCTCTGGCCTTCCGTCATCATTCCCTTGAGTTCGTGCATCCATTACACAGCTTGGACCTTCCGATAAAACCAGCATCAATACTTCATTACTTGAGGCCACGCGATAAGGGGGTCCATCGTATTCTTGCCAGGATTGGTGTTTGCACGCCCTGGCGAAGTATTCTTTGTTTTGTCGGCGCCTAGATGTTCATTACTCCTGTAGTCGTGTAATGTCTCCACACACTATCGATATTACATACGGAAGCTTGGTAAAGAGTTAAGCCAGATGCAGAGTGCATATCAGACAATGTCCAGGGAAAAAGCTCTTTGTACTTTCTCATGTTGGATATGCATGGACCCATTCTTCGATAGCTTGCTTAGAGTTGGGCACTCGGTGTCAGCATCGATATCATCACCGGGGGTGGGCGAGCTCACTTCCGTACAGGGCGTTCAGGTGCATAGTACTAGCGTCCATTTCAGGAAAGGAAAGGCTAGTGGTGCAGGGAATGGGAGGCGCCGCAGGCAGTAATGTTCTGTGAACTACTCGATGATCTTCATCATCATTTGGAGTGCACCGATGGAGGGACAGACTGAGCCTATTTACTGTTCGCCTGATCTAGATGGGAAGTGCAACAAATCAAAGACAAGAAGTCGCAATGCGTTGGGGGATATTGGCCTATATTAGCCCCTGAGACGCCGAGATGCCGAAGCACCCGAAATTAACAAGGAGTCACCCACATCTGCTCCCATTGATTACCCCTTTTACTGCAATTTAGTCGCGTGGTTCGGCAATCCAGGTGATATCCTGTCATGCCGCATTTTCATCTCCTTGAAGCGCGACGAGAGCGTGCTGGCGAACACAATTTTTACCCGGACGCCAATGTGGTAGTTTCCTTGTGTGTAGCAAAGGGGTGATTCTTTTGTCTGCCAGAAACGTGCAATCACGAAATAGACAAAGTGTGGGTGCTTTTCATCTGAGAGAATCTGATCCAAGAAACCAATGGGGCATCACTAGATTCGATGCCGCTCGATAGCCGCTAAGTACGCAATACATCCTGGAATCGCCATGTGCGCAATGTGTCTGTACTACTCTGGCCCCATATCAACAAGATGGATGGTCGAGCGCGTCGCGGGTCCTCATTAAATCTACACTCTCCTGTTAGCAGAGTCGTTCAGGAGTCCGCACAAATATCGAAGAGAACCCACAGATGGTCCAAGGTAATCAGCAGCCTAATCGGTCGTCTACTCATTCTCCTCCTCGGGTTCAGCCATCGAACGCGTCGTCACCCTCCAAAGAAATAACCAGCTCAGTCCATGTAATCTCTGCTTCATCGGCATCCGACCGTCGTTCGTCCAGCTCATGAAATCGATATGGTGTCGGCACCTCGTTCTCATCGGTGAGATAATCGAAATCCTGGACATAATCTTTGTAGCAATCGTTTTCATGATAGAAGTACGATTCAAGCTTGAGGCACTCAAGGACTTTGGAGCCATCCTTCCGTTGCCAACGGCCTGATTCAACGTCATCCCATTGCACCTTCGACCTAAAGACGAGGAAACACCCCAACTCGCCAAGGAATTCATCAATGAGTGCCTGATCGCGGTCGTTGGACTGGTCGAATAGCCGATGGAATTCCAGGTGTCGGAGACGAGGCAGAATGAGACTCCCGGGAGAAATCAATGCTTCTTCGTGCGGGGAGCGTAACGCATTGAGAATTTTTATTACGACAGAGCAATTCATACGAATCGCCAAGTCTTGGATAAGAGGAGATGATCGGAACTAAGAAAGAATGTGCAGCGTCGGCCCGTCAGCGAAGGATGAGAGGGTCCAGGGATCCACTGCAGTTGAGGACTCACAAAGGTCATAAGCATGGGAATAATTTCGCGCGCATACCGTTCGCTACATTTCGGTAGAAAGAGATCCAAGGAGAGCAGAGCGGGCGCTTTTAGCTCCCCGATCATGTAACGAAAGAATCTTCTCCCGTTCCTAGCCCCCAATACCAGGCTATGAAGACGGGTCCTGACGGGAATTTCAGGCCAACCTCCGGTTGTCCCATCGGAAGGATAGCGAAGACGTGACAAGATCAGGCGCTCGAGTTTATCACTACTTCCAAGGATGCGTGCCCAGAAGTGGGGATCCTCTTCCTCCCTGATGCCGGAGAGTCTCAAGGTCACCACGTTATCCACTGCGAGGTGCAGGGCCTCCACATTCGTATCTCGCAAGCTGAGGTGCCGCAATGCCGAACCAGATCCTGCACGCGACCCAGATTGAAAGTTCACGCTAATGCGATAGAATCGATATATAGAGGACACCAACTTTAACGACTCCAGGGATTTGAGATCGACGGAACGTGTTATGTGGTGAAGAATTCTGGGGTCCCGGAATTCCTTATGGAAAGAGAACGCCATCTTGAGGAATGTAGAAACAAATCTTGCTCCCCGACTACGTCACCAAACTTGGCCAGTTCCCATCTTGCTGGAAGATGGCTATCGACAGTGAAATAAACATCTAATGGCCGAGTCCCTGACCGTTCTAGCCAAAGGGCACGGTGTTCCCGCTTCCACTCTACATGAATGCGAGCCCACAGTTGGGTCAGACTGATGGCCACGGCTCTCCATAGTCGACAAATCTGTTGGATGCATTACAACCCCCTGACGGGACGGGTTGGAAAAAGTAGGGTACGGGCCTGAGATATGCACAATAGAATTTCGGTAGGATCCCCAGCCTCGTCAAGCCAGGAGGTGTACGTAACGAGCAGTATCTTGGCAATAATCTCATTTGGACATGATGAAATGGGTGCGACACCGGCACGCAAGAATGCCATGTTGGAATTGGGGATGCACGCTCCTCGCTTAGTCAGCATATATAGTTATTTGGGATGTACCGACGTACCCTCAAGCGTTTGCTTGAGCTCTGGTCAAACGCTCTATCTTCCCTCTCTAAGTGGCTCCGCACCGATTCCTCAATGCCAGCCCTTCCTCTACAGTGAATCTCGCCTGGCGCATCAAACGTTCGGCTTTTTTGAGAGCTCCAACGCGAGTGCCAAGACGGTGAATTGCTGATGTTGTGTGTGGATCTCTTCGAACGTCTCCTGGCGCCGTTGAAGCAAAGGTGACTGATGGGTGGTTCTTACGATTTTCGCTAAGATCATATAGGAAGGATTCAATACGCTGGGATGTACTAGTAATGGTCTCGTAATCTATCTTGTCGTCGTCAAAGATACCGTGCGCCATCTCTTGCAGTTCGGCTCACACGATGGTACAGGCCACTAGCATTCTCTGCCGGGCAGCTCTCTTCTCAACCACCGCGATTGGTCGAACTGCTCTGCGTCAGTATTTTGGGTATCAAGGATTGTGCCCAACTTCTGTTCAACTCCATACAATTCTGCAATTCAAGGGCTAGACTTAACCCAAAACATATCCCGTCTCGTTCCTCTAATCAAGCAAGTTCGGGCTGTCTCTGGAAGTGGCGTATGAAAATTTTGTTCATCGATCTTCCCCATCAATCGCTCCTCAGCTGGTGCTCTATCTCGCTCTCTTTTGCGATTGTTATTTCTGCAGTGCTCGATCGGGGGCTGATTTCGTGCGGGCGTAGCAGCGGCACTTGAGGAGCGGATGCTGATGTCAAATCGGCCACACCACGGTGAGATGTTGGTGCTGTTGATGCAGTGTCGTGGGAGCTGACCAGAGTACAGTAGTGAACGATGCGCTGGTCAGCACCGATACGCACGAAATCTACCAAATTTCCAATACTTCACGCACAGAACACCGCGAAGAATTTAAAGCATCCCCTCTTGCCAAAGTTTTTGCTTTCTCGTGACACCATCACGCACACTTTGGACCTCCTCGGGTCCCCGGTGTGATAAGTTGTTTCTACTGAGGCGGGGAGACATAGCCAGATCACCTCGACTGGTGCCTGCTGGCCAACTTGGCTATAATAGTCAGTGACAATAGTATATTTGGTAGGACATCATTGCTCATAGACCTGATCAAATGTTTGTTTACATGCGGCGGTTAGGAGACCTCCGTATTGCGGTTGTCATTCACGTCTACCGCTGCCCTCTAAACCCGATTCTTTGCTCCTCGCATATCATTCTCTACCGACGACGATGGTACCTCATCACACGGCTGTGTTCTCTGATACGTCTTAACATATCCGGCTGCAGTTCGGGATGTGTGACATCGCCCAATCCGGCTATGAATCTAGACTGGACCACACGACGGGGATGAGAAAGGACCTGGGCGGGTTTTATAAAGATAATCGTGCTTCGTCCTAGGTTTGGAAACTTGCCATATTTCTCACCGCGATGTGAAGGTGAGCGTCAGGAGAGTGCCGACCAGCGCATCGTTCACTACTGTACTCTGGCCATTGCACTTATAGTACCTGGTGCATTTCTGCACCTTTTAGGGCAGATGGTTTTCCGTCCTGTAACCCACTCTTCCACCAGGCCGTCCCATAGCGTCCCCGTCCTCCCTGCTCCAGGCCTTTTATCGCTTCTTTACCTGCATCTTGAATGTTATCGAGTTCCATGCCTGTGATAAATGCGGTACGCCAATCCCCCCATCGACGCTCAAACAAGTCTCGATCCGCGAGGGTTGCTGCTAGAGAATGGAAGGCATCAAGATCGACCATGTTGAATCTGAGACCGTTAGCCGCGGTATCTAGTATTCTAGATGACCTCACGGCGACCCGATAGCGTCGCCGACGGCGTCTTTTCAGAGAACGATTCGCAGCATGGAGGCTCGCAGACCTCCTAATGCCGAATTCACAGTTGACTGGATTATACCCTGAAGTTCAGAAAGGTGTGTATCCTCTGGCTCCCCGACGTTTGGACCGTCAGGCCATTATGGCATCGCTGAGATCAAGCCGACACGGCGCGACGCTGGGCGAGAGCTATGGCTTCAGTTCATGGTGGATCGTCATCATACTCATTATTACTCCGTCGGCAATCATATTGATCAAGCCGTCCGCGACCCTCGTCGATGGCGCGTCAACCAAGGTTAGAGAGAGCATTTCATACGGTGAATCAAATGGAAGCATGGCACTGCGTGTTGCGCGGTCACAATAAACATTCGAATAGTGAGGACCAAGCAATAATGCGGTCTATCATATTCTTGCCATGGGTTGTGGCTTGGCATTTTCGCACCGCGATTAAGCGTTCTTTGTTTTGCATGAACATTGATGGAAGAATACCACCTAGGTATTCGTGGTCACAATTTGAAACCTAGGGACATCGGTAATATAATGTCTGTGCTAACTGTCGATTTTATATGCAAACGATGGGCCTCTGTATGCAGGCTTGGCCAAATTACTGTAAGAAATGAAGCCTAAGTGTGCACCGGAAAGTCTCAGGGGGAAAAGGCCCTTTGTACCTTGCGTTCCGTATGTACGGACCCAAGTTTCAATAGCTTGATTTAATGCTCGGGCAGCCAATACTGTTTTCTACGATCTTCATCATCACTTGGAGTCCGCCAATGGATGGATAGACTCAGTCTATTCAGTGCGGTCCTGATTTAGATGCGAGATACAGCAAATCGAGAGCAAGAACATCCAGAGATTGTGGCATCATGGAGGGATATTGCTATATTAGGACCTGGACCGCTGCCTAGACCCCAAGAATGGATGCTGAAGCATCCAAAGTTAACCAAGAATCAAGTACGGGATTGAGGGTTCCCATTGCTTACCCCTTTAATTTAGTCACGTTGTTCGGCAGTCCAGGTGATATTCGTCGGCTTGTCATGTCCTCGAAGCACGAGAGCGTGCCGGCGAATACGACCCTAGTTTACCGGGATGCCAACGGAGTAGTTTCCTCCTGTCTAGCAAAGCAGTGATTTTTTTTCTCCCAGGAATAACACGTAGTCACAAAATAGACAAGGCATGGCCATCACTGATCCAAGAAATCACTAGATATGATGCCGGTCGATAGCCGTTAGGTACACAATACATGGTAGAATCACCACACGCGCCACGGGTCCGCACCACCCTGGCCCTATATCAACAAGTCAACAAGATGGATAGTCGAGAGCCTCGTGGGCACTTTCTCCTGTTGGCAATGCCATTCAGAGGGTGTTGGTACAAATGTCAGAGAGAACCCACGCTGTCAGCTGGTCAAAGGTGATCAGCAGCGTAATCGATCATATACACATCCCCTTCGGATTCAGCATCGAGCCCATCATCGTCCCCTGAAGTATACTCCCCGTCATCCCATACGGTCTCTGCCTCATCGGCATCCGACCGTCGTTCGTCCAGCTCGTGAAATATATATGGTGTCGGCTTCCCGTCGGGAACACAAACGAAATTCTGGACATAATCATGGAAACAATCGCCTTCATCATAGAGGAATGATTCAAGCTTGAGGCATTTGAGTGCTTTGGAGTCAACGTCCCGTTGCCAACAGCCTGATTCGACGTCACACCCTTGCATCTTCAATCTAAAGATGAGGAAATACTCCAACTCCTCAAGGAACTCGTCAAGAAGGGCATCATTACGATCCTCGAACAACCGATCGAATTCCAGGAGTCGGAGATGAGGCAGGAGGATATTTTCGGAAGAATCCAACGCTTCCTCGGTGTACGGCGAACGTAATGCGTTGAGAACTTTAATTGCGACAGAGCGATTCATACGAATTGTCAAGTCTTCGATAAGAGGAGATGACCGGAACTAAGAAAGAGGGTGCAGTGTCGGTCTGTGAGCCAAGGACGAATGTGCGAAGCGATCAACTGAGGACTCACAAGGGTCATAAGCATGGGAGTAATTTCACGCGCATACCGTTCGCTACACTTTGGTAGACAGAGATCCAAGGAGAGCAGAGCGGGCGCTTTTAGCTCCCCGATCATGTAACGAAAGAATCTTCTCCCATTCCCAACTCCCAATACCAGGCTATGAAGGCGGGTCCTGACGGGAATTTCAGGCCAACCTCCGGTTGTCCCGTCGGAAGGATAGCGAAGACGTGACAAGATCAGGCGCTCGAGTCTACCACTACTTCCAAGGATGCGGGCCCAGAAGTGAGGATTCTCTTCCTCTGCGATGCCGGAGAGTCTCAAGGTCACCACGTTATCCACTGCGAGGTGCAGGGCCTCCACATTCGTATCTTGCAAGCTGAGGTGCCGCAATGCCGAACCAGATCCTGCACGCGACCCGGATTGAAAGTTCACGCTAATGCTATAGAATCCATCTATAGAGGACACCAACTTCAACGACTCCAGGGATTTGAGATCGATGGAACGTGTTACGCGACGAAGAAATTCTCCGGCGATGCGGCCCCCGGGATTCCTTATGGAAAGAGAACGCCATCTTGAGGAATGTAGAAACAAATCTCGCTCCCCGACTATGTCACCGGCCGGTTCCCATCTTTCTGGTGGACGGCTATCGACAGTGAGATAAACATCTAATGGACGAGTCCCCGACCGTTCTAGCCAAAGGGTGCGCTGTTTCCGATTCCATTCCACATGAATGCGAGCCCATAGTTGGGTCAGACTGATGGCCACGGCTCTCCATAGTGGAGACACCTGTTAGATGCATTACAATTCCCTGACGAGACGAGTTGAAGAAAGTAGAGTACGAGCCTGAGATATGCACAATAGAATTTCGGTAGGATCCCCAGCCTCGTCAAGCCCAGAGGTGTACGCAACGAGCAGTATTCTGGCAATAATCTCATTTGGACATGCCGAAATGGGTGCGACACCGGCACGCAAGAATGCCAGTTCTTCCTCTGCAACGAGCCTCGCCTGGCGGATCATAATTTCGGCTTCTTCGAGAGCTGCAATGTGAGCACTAAGACGGTGAACCGCTGATCTGGTTCGTGGATATCTTCGAATGTCTCCTGCCGTTGTCGGAACGGGGGGGACTGATGGGTGGTGATATTCTTCGCTAAGATCATGTAGAAAGGATTCGATACGCTGGGACGTCATGGTCTTGTAATCTACGCCGGTGTCGTCGAGGACATTAGCAGTTCAGCTCACGTGATGGCATAACCCTGGCGAGTTTGCGCTCATCGGCCGAACACTTTGTCTCTAGTGGCGTGGCTGTGTGACATATTGCTACGCCGATCTCGGTGGGTGAGGCAGATATGACTGCGCGGGTGGATGGGATTATTCCCCACTCTCACGACTAAGCCAGTAGATAAAATGAAGGGTGGGTGGGTTGGGAAAGAAGTTGGTTGGCGGAGACCCCCGCAGACACGAATAGCGAGACGCGCGCGACGACGGCCCGAAGCAAACCCGCTCCCGCCGGCTCGGCCGTCCAGCCCCTCTGCGTCGTCGTGCTTTTGGACTAAGAGGAATATAATACAATACCTCCGAGAGGGTACTGTGGAATCGAAATAGTGTCGTTACAGCAGCCAGCTTGTACCCCTCTGCCAGTCAGTCCCCAGCCAGTTAATATTATGCCTACATAACATACAAATCTCGTTTTCACCTTTCAGCCGCCTCAAATCAGTGGATCTCCCTCGTGGCTTTCTCTCGGACCTAAATGCTTCCGTCGATCCCTCCCAGACATCAAGGACTTCCTCGGTCGCCGGGCAGCCAACATCCTGCCTCCCAGCATTTAGCAGCTACGAATGACACGCATTTCGAAGAAAATTTCTGGATCAACCCCATACGTGTCTGATCAGGAGAGGAATCGAAACCGATGGCTCCGGGAACTTGCGCAGGAAACAGCCGAGATCTACAGGGGCCATGCCACCAGAGGAATTCTTGGGAAGCTATCTTAAAGTACCCTGTGCCATGCCTGACATAGAGAGATCACCATTCGGAGGTTTCCCACCCGGGGAAATGAATCTGGCTTCATCTTTCGTGTGTATTCGCTTTTAACAATTTGCGGGTTGTAAATTTACTAAGGGATAGTTAGCAAGATTGATTTTGTCAGTCAATATATTGAACCTCAGTTCAAGTTTGTTCACACTTCAAAACCGGACCCGAAGTGCGATGGTTGCGGGACCGATATTGGCTTGTATAAGCTTTCGGATAGCACGCTGGGCTACTCTGCCTCCGACCATATGGGCAGTACCAATTTCGCAAGCATGGATCTGTTTATTGAGGTCAAGTCTTCAAATTCAGAGGATGGTTTTGACGATTCTCTTCCCTTTGAAGCGTGTTCTGGCTCAGGGACATTAGCTCGAGGTCAACTCGCTTTCTAATAACTTCACTGTGAAGGACCCTGGCCTGGTTCATCCTAGGTTTGGAATATTTCTCACAGCGATGTGAAGGTGCATGCCTGGGAGAGGGTGTGTGCCGACTGCGGAATAGGCAAGCGCATCGTTCACTAATCTCGTGATAGTATTTATAATGTCTCGAGCAATTCTCGCTCGTTGGGGTGGATAATTTCCCATCCTGGACCCTATTCTTCCGTCAAGCCGTCCCACAGTGCCCCTATCTTCCTTGCTCATCATCTTTCATCGCCCCTTCAGCTGTATCTCGAATCTTATTCCGAATCGAGTTCCATACCTCGTTTCACCTGTGTTGAAACCATCGGCACCATGGACGGCGAAAAGTGGAATGACTTGCATAAAGGCATTAAACCCTGTGCATGTGATGAATGCGGCACGCCAATCCCCCCTTCGACGCTCAACCAAGTCTCGATCCGCAAGGGTCGCTGCTAGAGAATGGAAGACATCAAGATCTCCCATGTTGAATCTAAAACTTGACAATGCGCTGGCCGCGGCATCCAGTATGCTAGCGATGACGTACGGCGAGCAGTATCTCGCATAGCTTCCCGACGTCGTCTTTCGGTTCGCAGTGTGGAGGCTTGCAGATCTGCCAATGCGGAATAGTGTTTTGACTGGAGCACTGCACTAATTGCGCCCTGGATTTCAGAAAGGTGTGTATCTGTATCCTCCGCCTCTCCGAGGTTTGGACCATTAGCCGCAAAGCAACGCGCATCGCCCATTGTGGCATCTCTCAGGTCTAGCGGATAGGGCGCGCAAGAGCGGTGGGTTCAATTTAAGGTGGATTGTCATGATAGCTTATTACTACTGCATCGGCGATCATATTGTTAATGATCAAGGGTCCGCAAACTTCCTTTATAGACCGTCAGCCAAGGTTGGTTTGGCCATGGAATATGGCTTGGTGGTTCTACGTCCTGATTAAGGATTCTTTGTTTTGGCTGAACATTGATGGGATGAATCCCGCCGCCTAGATGCTCACTAATGTCGCAATTGAAAACTAGGGCTGTCGGTAATGTCTGGACTCTTGAATTTGTATGCAAACAATGGGCGCCTGTACGCAAGCTTGGTCAAACCAATGTGAGAAATAAAGCCTGAATGTTCACCAGAAAGTGTCAGGGGGAACAGATTCTTCGTACCTCCTCACGTTCCACATGTGTGGACCTGTTTTTCGATAGCTTGCTTTACTGCTTAGAGTTCGGGCACTTGGTCTCACCGTCGGTATCGTGAACGTGACGATGTGCTAACGCAGTATCGATATCATGGGGGTGGACGATCTCACTGCCATACAGGCCGCTCAGATGGATCGTATTGCGAGGAAAGACTAGTGGTGCATGGGGCCGGGTGGCGCAGCAGGTAGCGTTTTGTGGAGTACTCATGGGATCTCCATCATCACTTGGAGCCCTCAGATAGATAGATAGGGCAGACTATCCACTGCTCGCCTGGTCTAGGTGCGAGAGGGGGCAAATTGAAAGCAATCCAGAAACCGTCGCATCACGTCGGGTATATTATCTCATATTGGGACATGGACGCCCGCCCAGACCCAGACAATAGATGCCGAAGCATATCGAAGTTAACCAAGAGTCAAATAGAAGTGGGCGAGGATAGCTTTATGATTAAATCCCATCTGTCGCTTTGTTCGGCAGTCCCCGCGCCACAACAGAAATGGCCGACGTCTTTGACCGCTGGGACGCGACTACCGATGCCGAACTTTCTGTAGAACTGGTCCAAGACTATTTTTCTCAGGTCTGGGATGAACTCTACATCGCCACCGCTGCTGTGGACCGTGTTGTCGATGACCCCAGTTTGCAGCGCTTATTGCTCTCCAAAGGTCTCACCAGCACGGATTCGGCGGTGGAGCGTGCTAGGGGCGGCCTGAGTACGACGCTCCTCCTTCAGGAAGTCAAGGCGGAGGAGGTCGAAGACAAGGGTGAAGGTGCTTCGATGTTACACCCCGTACAACTGTCTAGTCAAGATGAACGGCTGGTCCGCCTCCTCATTCTGCGCGCAATTATATTGCGGCGCCTTGATCTACTGGATACCTACGAGGCTCTTATTTCGGATCCATCATGGACCAGTGAGGGTGGTGTGAATTCCTTCGCTGAGGCAGAGGATGATCCATGGGCTCAAGATCTCGAAACCAGCCAATCCCCCCCTCCGGTTCCGCTCACACTCTCCGAATTCCTCTCTTTTGACTTGCTCACTAATGCTCTAACTCTCGCCAGCACCGCGCGATTTGAAGTCCCTGCGCATTCTAATGGAACGACATTCTGCTCATTTGGTTCCCTTTCGATTCTTGATTCTGGACGCCATTCCAGTACATTCTCATCCCCGAGCCTACGCCTCTGTCTTACCCTCCCTGGACCAATCTACAAATTTGGAGAAGGTGCCTGCACCATTCAGTAATCGTTCAGAACAGGATTGGGTAGAGACCGACGTAGCGAAGAGAATCTACTTATCTTCGATACCAGAAGATCTATTGGAATTCTTTTCAGACCGAGCCCAGGATTTCGTGAGGATAGAATCTCTCTTGACAAGCATCCAGCTATCGGAGTGGTATAAAGATCGAATTCGCCGCATCGATTCATCCTTTGGGCTTACTGACATCGCCCTGGAGTTAGTGCAGCACGGCGCATCCCAGGGGATATCTGATCTGGATGAGTTGGGTGAAGATCTCAGTTTGCTTGCTCGTTTGGTGTATGATACCCCTGGTGCGGATGAGCAGAGCTCCGAGACGGCAGAGTGGTCATTGGAGCGGTGGAGGTCGCTTGATGAATCTTCTATCGTCCGAGGATACGTTGCGCGTTCCACGCCTGACACAATTGCAGGTGATATCCGCCGGCTTGTCATGCCGTACCTTTATGTCCTCGAAGCGCGACGAGAGCGTGCTGGCAAACACGACCCTGATTTACCCTCACGATATCTTTACGAATATATTCTATCAGCACCCCTCGACCTGTGTGGTGCAATATTTGAGGCCTCCAAGCCCACCACACCATCATCACTTCGAATAATCCGGAAAGACGAAGATCTTGCAAGACTCGCTCTCGCTTCTCTGTACGGTAGCGAAAATCTCACTCAATGGCCCACGATGAGTAACATCTTTGAATGCCTGCCTGAGTGGGCGGCCGATAATGGTGTGGATGGCGGCGCAGAAGCCGAAACAACCCTCTCATCCCTTTCCTCCTTCGTTCAACCTTCGACAACCCGAGCACGTCCCGCCCCCCCGTCCGATCTCTTCCTCTTCTTCAGCCCTCTCCCAGCTCCCGCCCTCTCCCGGGCTCTCGACATACTCGACGTGCACTTGGAATGTGGCGAGATCCTCGCAAGATGGAACGTCCCTGCTCCTTTGGTGTGGTTCCTACAAAGTGCTCAAGATGAACGTCAACAGCGGGCACGCGCTATACGCATGGCACGAAGTGCATCTTTTGGTGTAGCCGGAGAAGACGTCGAGAGGGAGAAGTTGATAGATAATGAGGGGGCGTATACTGGTCTCCTGAAAGACATGCTTAAGCTTGTTGGCTCAAGTTCCTCTGTTGCACGGGGCGCTTTCAGACTACTGGGTCGAGAGGAGGTTACCAAGATCTTCTTTAGTGGGGTACTGAGCTCGGGTAGTACGTTGGTGGTGTTTTTTGGATCGGTATGTTACTGACTCGACTTTTCTCTGTCAAGAATTCAACATTGCGAAAAAATTGCTTCAGAATCCCAATGTCAAAAAGCTGGATGCGAAGACTATCGAAAACCTCTGTCTTACTGTCTCTCGCGAGTTCTATGACAATGCCAGCAGTGGAAACTTGCATCATGGCGATATGAAGTTAGCATATGACTGGTCTGTACCTTGGGAATTGTCGTCTTTAAACCCACCTCATCCATTCGGTGTCTAGTCTCGCCGTACCGCCTTTCACGGACGAGGTTCGAACCGAACGAGAATTCATCGAGGCCACGAGCCGGATCTGTTCGTTTAAAGTTGTCTCTCGACCGGGCATACCAATTTCCCCCCTGGAGATCCGACTTGTCAAGGATCGTCTCAGTCTTGTCGCCCGGGTTCTCTCAGAAAACGAAGACGCCTATAAATATCCAGAAGTCATCCTCGAGCTCGTCCACAAGCTTGGATTCCCAAAGGGCGACGTTGTTAGCGAGGTCAAGACCTTTGCGATGTTGGCAGACTCGGCTCTGCAAGCTGAGGACTTCAATGTTGCGGCCACAAGTTGCGAACAAATGATCGCATTGCTAAAAATGCGTAGGCCAGGATTGGAGGCCCCATCATCTGATGGAGTGGCCGCCGGTGGGTCTACGGAAGGCGATGCAGTGGAGGTCTGCTGGCATGCATGCTTCCAGCTGGGTCGCCAATCAGAATTCCGTGATGTTAAGAAGAAACTTCAATTACTCGGATATGCATTACAACTCTGTCCACCCGCAAACACGCTTGATGTTCTGGCAGTGTGGCGTCGGATCGAGCTCGAAGATATTCAGACACGTAAAGACGCAGGGGTTTCTAGGAGAGGGGCAAACGGTGCACAGAACAGCGGCAACGGCAGCAGCGCACTCCCCACCAGGTGGAGGGAGACGTTTCAATTCACTCAGTGCACAATTGTCCGAGTACGCTGCAACGACTTCCCCTCTCTTGATGAATCAAGGAGCCGATGCAGCTGCGTTAGCGGCCAAGACATTTACTCGGGTTGCGGCTAATTTTCCAATGAGTTTTCGAGGTGTGCGAGGCGGTGGAACTAGCAGGAGCGAAGAGGATGGGAGCATTGCACGATCAACAAGTCCTGACGTGTCTTCCCACGCCCGGCAAGCCCTTGCGCGGGGCATGGGCTGGCTTATCGGGGACGATGAATAATTTGGGAATTTCCTTTGTGATCTTTCGTATGCGCATAGCGTAGTAATCATATGGGACTAGATTGCTGAAGGACTTTTTCCACCGCTTCCACCAAGATCTCGTGTTCTACTGCATGAATGCGCTCTTCTAGAGCCGCGAGGTCGTCGTTCTCGAGAATTTCGACATTTCGTGTCAGGATTGGCTCTCCTCGATCCACATCCCTCACCACATGATGGACCATCACACCAGTTCCCTGGATTTCCCCCCTTCTAAAGGCCTCGAAGGCGCGCTCAATGGCCCCTGCCCCATCGAATGCCCCAGGTAATGCAGGATGTAGGTTGATAATTGGGATCTCCGTCTTCACGCGCCGGCCTTCATCAAACTCCCGTATACCACTGAAGACTTCTAGAAATTCCTGGCTGAGAATATGCAGAAATCCCGCCAAAACCACTAGGTGGACACCATCATCTATGCATTTGTTGAGGATCCGACGAGCAATTTCGAGATCGTACTGGATCCTGGTCCGATCAGGGGCGGATTTGAGATAGGGCTGGAGCGCAAGAACCTCCGACGGAATAGGGGGAGATGCAGAAGATGCACGAATGAGGCCGTAGGCTGATTTGCGATTGGAGAATACGAAGGAAACTCGCGCAGTTGAGATACGACCTGTGGCACAGGCATCGATGATTGCTTGGAGATTCGTCCCTGCCACGAAATGGCATTATTTACAGCATAAAAACCAAAATAAAGCACTAACCAGAGCCTGAGATTAATACGACAATGTTTTTCATTATGGGAGTGGCGAATATGTCGGTAACGCCCGTCGACACATGTTTCGTACAGCCACAAGGAGAGCACGACACTGTTCCCCGACATTTTCAAGACCGCCAGTCCGAAACATGAGAGTAAGTGGTGATGCCCTGTTGTACTGTTGGTGTTTACTTGGCTTGACGTTCTCTTCTTAAGATTGCTGTGGAAGGATGTTGTCACGGATGTTTGGACGCGACATACAATCAGATCGCGTTTCTCGAGAAGAAAAATAAGTATAAAGTAGACCTGGTGCTAATAGGGGGGGATTTCGAGGCTATCAGGAACCAGTCCGATCTTCTTTGTATGGCGGTTCCAGAAAAGTACCGGCACATGGGCGATTTCCCCAAGCAAGCGCAGGCCAACTCAAATGTTTATGCCGTAGGTTGACCTCGATGCATTGTCTTTACCACAGGTATTATACAGGAGAGAAGGTCGCACCTATCTTGACTATTGTCATTGGCGGGAATCATGAGGCTAGCAATTACCTTTGGGAACTGTGAGTTTGTCATTTGCCTTTCTCATCGATTCTTACTGAGACCCGCTGTTCCAGCTATCACGGAGGATGGCTCGCTCCCAATATTTATTATCTTGGGACTGCTGGAAGCGTCAAAGTGAACGGCATACGAATTACCGGTGCTTCTGGCATCTACAAACCCAACGACTACCTGTTAGGTACGCTCAAGTCTCACTGACCTCGAGATCTCCATCTCACCTATATTCTAGGTCACTTCGAGACTGTCCCATACAACAAGTCCTCGATGCGAAGCATCTACCATATCCGAGAATACGATGTTGTCAAGCTCCTGCAGGTGCGCGAAGATATACGTCCTGCCCTCGCCGCCTCTTACAATGTCACCACAGCTTCCTTCCCCAGAAATATTCATGTCGCATGACTGGCCACACACAATCGAGCAATATGGGGACTTAAATTCATTGCTTGCTCGCAAACCGTTCTGGCGCACAGATATCGAGACTGGGCAGCTTGGCTCCCCTCCATTAATGGAGTTACTCAAAACACTTCGTCCCAAACGGTGGTTTGCCGCTCATATGCATATCAGATTCGAGGCCACAATCTCACATGTTCCCACCCCCGCTGCCGCGAACCCGGATGAAATTCTGATCGACGATGACGATGTCGATGAAGTACCAGGTGCTTCGGTCGGGTCCCAAAATAATCCCGACGAAATTCTTCTTGAGGGTGATGATATCGATTCATCTGCCCAGGGAACATCTAATGCTATTAGAACGTCGTCAGTGCGATCGATACCAAGCGTCTTTACGAATACTGAAGAGCTTTCTTACCTCCCCCTTATTGTCAACAGTGCTGAAAGCAATAACGAAACCCATTTTCTTGCTCTGGACAAATGCCTCCCAAACCGACAGTATCTCGAGGTTATAGATATTCCAACCCCACATCCTTCTGCTGAGGCAGACGCTGCTAGATCTGAACCGGACCTCGCCTCTCTGCTTCCGACGTCGTTCGGTAAGCAGCCAAAAGAAGAAACAGATCCTATTCGACCTCCTCCAACCTTCACATTTGATGTTGAATGGCTTGGCATAACTCGTGCCCTGCATTCCTACATGAGCCTCACCCGGCATCGAGCGCGATTCCCACCCCCAGAAATCCTGAAAGAACAGGTGAAGCAGGGGATCGCTTGGGTGCGCGAGAATGTGGGCGAGAAATCTATAGGTGACGTCCAACGATTCATCACGACGGCTTCAGGTCCGACCAAGAGCCACGGCAGCAGGCCGCAACAACGTGAGTATCGCAGATCACACCATACGACAGCATGGCTGAGTCATTTTTTTGCATTGACCACTTAGCAATGTGGTATACAAACCCCCAGACAGAGGCATTCTGCGCGATGATCCAGATAGAAAACGTGATCAATCCTGTTCCCAACGGTAGAACGGTATTATCACCTCCAGCAGGGGAAACGTCGAACAATGACGCAACCAAATTAGTCCAACCTTCCGGGGATAGGCAATTAACATGATCGACATTAGTGTACTAAAGTGTAATGGCCTTGCTTAATGAACCCAAAGTCCCAGCCCTTGTAACATGGCGTGAAAGTACTGATCGGATCGATACCAGTGTCTGATTACGTAAGAAACAATCGCGAATGGCTACGGACTTTTGGCGATCGTCTCATTAGTGAGAGTCGGCATTTGGAACGTGGAGATAAAAGAGTCTCTCACCCCGTTGTTTGAAACAGCAAGTACTGGTTGGTCGACCAAGCGACACTCGAACGGGCCCGAGAATATGATCTCTTGTATGCGACACCAAAAGAAATAGCTCTGATCAACATCCTCTTTGCGAATGGTAACTATAGTCCCCCGAACTTGTTATCAAGTGGAGCGTTATCATCGCCTCTGAAACCTCCTTATCAGTAATCGCACGGCTGGGCAAGCGCCTGGAATTACGACAGCAAGTCATCGCTACTGCACTCGTCTTCTTTCGACGATTCTATCTACGAAGTTCGTATTGCGACACAGACCCTTTCTTTGTCGCTGCGGCGTGCTGCTATGTAGCTGCAAAAGTGGAGGAATCACCTTCCTATCTGAAGAGTGTTGTTGCAGAGGCCCGCACACTCTTTGGATGTGAGTGCTTTGAGACAATGGGGTCGGGGACTTTCCTTGATGGTGTTTAAACATCTCTAGCTGAATACGGGATCAAGACCTTTCCCAGTGATCATACGAAGCTTGGGGAAATGGAATTCTATCTCTTGGAGGACCTTGACTTCCACCTCAATGTCTTTCACCCTTATCGAGACCTGGCGGATCTGTGTGGAAGCAATGAAATTGTGGAGATAGGCGAAGAAGGTGAGTTAGGGTACGTACCTGAAGATGAACGATTCTGGGGCACCGGGAAAGGGAAACTTGCCCTAGAAGAGGGTGCCGTCCAGACGGCATGGTTCGTGGATGTCAGAAGTAGGAGATGCGTTTATCTTATCCTTTTTTTATGTCCAGGTTTATCATCAGTGATAGTTTGCGAACGGAGCTGTGCCTCTTGTATCCGCCATACATCATTGCTATTGCTGCCCTGTATATGACTTGCGTACTGCATGGTAGCATCAGCTCCAAACTTCACCCCCCTTCTGGATCATCGTCCGGTGCAGGAGCTGGCTCCACCCAGGCGAATGCTGCCGCCGCCGTTGGGGGTCCTTCGCGGTTCCAGTCGCCAGCGCTGTCAAAAGACCAGGAAGATCGCTCGCCACTCTCCGCCGCGGCTCCCACAGCTGCACCTGTATCACCACGGGACGAAATTATCAACTTCCTGGCAGGCTTGAACGTGTCGCTCGAACTTATTAGCTCCGTGTGTCAGCAAATCATGGCTATGTATGCGCTTTGGGACTCCTTCACCGATCAAAGCGAACAGGACACGTCACGACGGGCGGAGCGTCGTGAAACGCATCGACAGTTTTACAGCTACCGTGGCATGAGCCCTCCGCCCGAAAAGGAACTGATAACCGAGAAGGACGTCGTCGCTATTGTGTTGCGAATGAGAGCGGAACGGGAGAGTGACTTAGCCCTCTCCATGTCAGGGAGACAGACCGCTGGCAAGAGGGTGGAACGGATACGTTGATTTTTGTGACTTATGATGACATTCGCAACTGGGGAGCCTCCTACATACCGAGTAAATATCGGATACCAAGCGACCACAATCAAGAATACAGCAGAGCCGAAGACTAAGGAAAGTCACATAAGACTGACCGCACATATATATATGCAGCAATTAAGAACTTATAGCACACAGTAATCAATTACATCGTCCTTTAACTACCTCTAAAAGTGCCTTTTCTCTTGTTTATCAACCTGCGACATTCGGGTCCGACACCTATATGCGTCAGACACAAGTATAACGTGCGTGGTCACGGGTCTAAGCTGCGAGGTTGGTGCCAACGTAAGCTGTGCGCCTTCGCAAAGTGCCGACTTGCTTCATCGCCATGCTCGACCATTGCTCCATCTTCCACAAAGGTAACGATAAATTCTCGCCGGATGTGCTTGGACTCACTAAGTGTGCATGCTCAGGTGGAATTGTTCTGTGGTCTCGGTCTTTCACACCTGCTGCAGAGAGCGTCACTCACACCTCGTCCTCTCCTGTGAACAGTCTCGTCAGAGAGGCTCTCATTGAGGGACGAACTACTGACAATCATTATGAGAAAGATGGATACGCTATCAAATGGACTTTTGTCAATGATCTGGAATTGATTTTCGTTGTACGCTCATATCAGCACCTACACTTTCTACACCCGTCCAATTAGACGTGTTGCAGGTTGCGTATCAACGCATTCTTCAACTCACATACGCGGAAGACCTTTTAACTGCTCTCAAGAATGTGTTCGTGAGCCTTTATGAGCCATTTCTTACTGCCCTCGTCACTTCGCTGCACGCCAAGTCTTGGACTTCCCCCTCGAATGCCACGCCCGTAAACTCAATTCAAGGGTCCAGGCCCTTCACATGGGACTTTTCAAAGGCCTTTTCTGGATGGGATAAAACATTCGACAAAGTACTGAAGTTAGTGGAGGACAAAGTGGCAGCTGAGCGTAAATCGCGTCTGCGCTCTGTACCCAAGCAATCAGCCATACAGCCCAGTCCTCCATCATCGGATGATTCTCAAAACAGTGGGCTTCACCTTCCATTCTCCGTATTTTTGACGCTCAGCCTTACTTAATTTTCTGCAGGGCCAACCAGAGAAGAAGAAGAAGGGCATGATCCGCAGCAGATTTCACGGAACGTGGAGGCACTGAAGAACCGACTCAAAGGGAATCCACCTGTGCGCGGGGGCCGCCGTCGAGCTGCCAAGAGCGCCAAGTCCCCTGTAGTTAGCAAGGACAGTCCTAACACAACAGAGTAAGTCCGGTCCCTAAACCCGTCGTCCTATGGATGTTGGAAACTTTATGTCCAGCTCCGATGTAGGAGCATCAAAGAAAAAGCCTATGAAGAAAGCAATGCGTACGTGGGACGACTCGTTCCCCGGAGTGGACGACGGGGTCAACCTTGATTATAGCTCAGGGAAGGTTCCAGATGCGGCCACGGCCGTCGATGTCTCCCATCTCATTGATGAGAGTTCTCGTGGTGTGGTAGGAAACAATGGACTTTATGAAGTCAAGGACCTGGACTTTGGCCTAATTGAAGAGGACGAACAACGCGAGGACGAAGATGATATTATTGCTCGCGCCCTGAGTGGTACTTCACTTGGCCGTTCGTCGGCATCGTCCCAAGAAGCACCTAGAGCATTTTCTAGTTTCAGCACAATAGGGAACCTGTTTTCTCGCGTGACAGGATCAATGACCCTCACTAAGCAGGATCTCGATCCCGTTCTCGCTGGAATGATGGATCATCTCATGCAGAAGAATGTTGCAAAGGAGATCGCCACGAAGATATGTGAGGGTATCGGAGAAAGTCTGGTTGGTAAACGGGTCAGTGGTTTCCGAGGTGCCCATTTATTCCTTCCGGTTTTTATCGCTCGACTTATCTTGAATTTCTTCGCGATCCGCAGGGGTCAAAATGGAAGTCCGAAAGGCGCTCTCCGACGCGATCACCCGCATTCTCACCCCCAAAACATCCACCGATCTTCTCCTGGCGATTCGTACCAAGCTAAGCACGAACTCCGGACCATCTGCTGAAAGAGAACCTTATGCCATCACCTTCGTTGGTGTCAATGGTGTTGGGAAATCGACGAATCTCTCCAAAGTGTGCTTTTGGTTGCTCCAGAACAACTTTCGCGTCCTCATTGCGGCCTGTGATACGTTCCGAAGTGGAGCCGTAGAGCAACTGCGTGTTCACGTGAGGAACCTTGGGATGTTGGTTGGTGAGAAGGAAAGGAGTGGTATCGAACTCTATGAGAAAGGTTATGGTAAGGATGCAGCCGGAATTGCTAAGGAGGCCATAGCCTATGGTGAGGAGGGGTTTCACTGCGAGACGCGATCCTTCCCTGAGTTACTTCTCTCTTCCTAGCCAAAGAACACGCATTCGATGTCGTATTGATTGATACAGCTGGCCGGATGCAAGACAACGAGGTCTGTTTGCGTAACATCTGGTTGAAATCTCAGCACTCAGATCTTTCGTTCTAGCCTCTTATGCGAGCTCTAGCCAAGGTAAGGACATCCAACTCTCAACTAACCTTGTTGATATCTTCGTATCTAGCTTGTCTCTACCAACAATCCCGATAAAGTCATCTTCGTGGGCGAGGCCCTTGTTGGAAATGAAGCTGTTGACCAGCTCAGCAAATTCGACAGTGCGCTGAAGAATTTTTCCACCGCTGGAGTGGGCCAAGGGCGCGGCATTGATGGAATGCTCGTGACAAAGTGGGATACGGTAGATGACAAGGTCTGTTTTCGCGAGCAACCACTTGTCTTCACTCGATGAAATGTTGTCCGTTCACCAGGTGGGGGCAGCGTTATCCATGACCTATGTGACTGGACAACCTATCTTGTTCGTTGGATGCGGGCAGGTACTGAGGTTTCTTCTTGCCCTTATGGCACCCCCAACTATTATTGAATATTGTCCCTCATCTTTTCAGACTTATACGGATCTCAGGCAGTTGCGTGTACCCCACATTGTACAGGCATTGATGAGTGACTAGCTTGATTCTCCTTGACCCGAAGCGCTTTTCTGTCTCCTTCATTTACTGCATCGTTTGTGCACTGTCTGCCTTTTGTTCAATGTCTACACAGCGATATCTACATAGCCGGATGCCGGGCACCTATCACATTGAGTTGTATGATCTCCCGGATTGAACAAACAACCTGATCCTGCCTGCATATTACTAGCTTTTCGATCCGGGGATCAACTATGGATTCCAGCATACTGACGATTATTTCAAGCTCTGCGATCGCTCCGAACCTTCACGTTTAGGAGTATCACAGGGCTCCATCTTATCATTGTGTTCATTTTTCATTCCTTCCTCCCTGGTGTCATTACCTCCCTCAATACGAGTTCATCCTCGGCTCCAAAGAAATCCATAGCTACACACTAGCCCTGGCCCGTTCCGAAGACAGCGCTCATATCCGGGTCTGAGGAGAATACCCTGCGCTTGGAAAGCACCTTAAGTCCGGCCGATCCTTGGGTGTCAGAAGCTACCTATACCTTTGTTATTTCCAGACTGGATTGAAACACTCAGTCAGATTGGGGTCACGGGCCTTTCACAAGTCCTTAAGGATTGAGGTCTCTTAAGCCTCATTGAAGAGGCTCCATGGTCTAGACAGAATTACTGTGTAAGCTGTACGGCCAAATAAAAAATGCTCCTTATGGTCACAGTGAGTCGATTGGGGAGTAGCAACGGGGTACAATAAAGGCATAGAGGTGGACGGCTGAAGAGAATAATAGTTTCTTTCTAGTGGACAGAATTGTCCATGGTTGGGAACTTTATATGAGGTCTGCCAGTTGCCCATGTCGCCACGAAAGGAGAACCTGTTCATCCAAAAAGACACAAAATATGGTCGAAATGACCCTCCGTGTGCCATTGGAGAGAGCCAGAAACGACAATGGATACACGGCAAGACCGGCGCCTGTATAAGCGCGTGTCAGTTGCCTCCGGCGGATCCTTCAAGTACGTGATAGCAAATACCGTGGGCATCATTCAGGGGCTCAGGTTGTAAGGGTATGGCCCAAGATGACCTTGGAGCGAGATCGGGTTGTGCCATATGCATAACAGAGAGATTCGTTGCCTCCCTTGCGAAGGAAGCGTGGAAAAATGTGTTCACTAGTGGCAGATGCGGTCTGTGAGGGTGCATCCGACACTGCACTGGCCTCTGAGGTCTATCGGGTTCATGGAAGCAAGGAAATGGGGCTGACGCTAGGCATTAGGACTTCCCGATACTGAGGTTCATCCTTCCCAGGGTACTTTCGGGTAATGGCATCCCTTGGTCCGATTACTTGGGCACGAGAGTGTGTTCTAGGTCTATATCCAAGCCCTAGCGGTGCTGGGATCTTGAGGAACGAGCATTTGAAGGACGGATATGAAGGACGTAAGCAAGCGTACCTTGTCTAGCAACGGCTGAAGGCAGTGCACGTTCAGAAAGCTGGGTTTCGGCGCTGAGGCTAACTCCGACTCCGTGACAAACTCACCTCACCTCCTCCTCACTCGTGTTAGTCTTGTTCCTTTCTCCCTCCTACCCACTGTACGGCAAGGCAACGTGTTCCTCACGCCTCTTAAATCCTACTAGTGCATAGAAGCAGCGCATCTTCCCACCCCTCAACTCTTCTCTCCACAATGAACACTCCCGAGTACGACTTCCTCTTCAAGCTTCTCCTTATTGGTGATTCCGGTGTCGGAAAGTCCTGTTTACTCCTCCGTTTTGCGGATGACACCTACACCGAGAGCTACATTTCCACTATCGGTGTCGATTTCAAGATTCGGACAATCGAACTGGAGGGCAGGACTGTTAAACTTCAAATCGTAAGCCACTTTTTTTATTCACGGCAACGGCCCTTTGAGGCCGCAGGCGAGCCCAGTTGGGCTGGTATACTTGCATACGGTGACCAGCCGCTAAGGGAAGATTCTTATCTTTTACATCTCCGCTGACTCCGTTGTTCTGCATTTCAGTGGGACACTGCTGGTGAGTCCTAGCTAACCCGGTGCAGTTCACATTTCCATCTGGTATCCGACCACAACGTGCACACTTCTCAGGTCAGGAACGCTTCAGAACAATCACTTCGTCATACTACCGAGGGGCACACGGAATCATTGTAGTGTACGACGTCACAGATAACGGTGAGTGGATTGGTCCTGGCTTTCGGTGCTCCCCATCTCGTCCTTACGTATACGTCACCCCTAGATACGTTCACGAACGTGAAGCAGTGGCTCCAGGAGATCGACCGATATGCGTCTGAAGGTGTTAACAAGCTACTTGTCGGCAACAAGTCAGATTTGACCGGAAAGAAGGTTGTGGAATACACCGTCGCCAAGGTACCATTATCTGGGAGACGTAACACATTGTTTTCTTGTTAACGTCTCATCACGTCATGTCGTACCCGCAGGAGTTCGCAGACCAATTGTCTATTCCTTTCCTTGAGACATCTGCGAAGAACGCTACCAACGTCGAACAAGCATTTTGACGATGGCGAAGCAGATCAAAGACCGGTTTGTTCTCTTTGTACCATGATTTCCCGTTGTGCGCCGTTGTTCTAAGTACACTTCTTTTCTCGTATCTAGTATGGGCTCGACTTCCACGCCTGCCGGCGCTTCAGGCAAATCATCTGTCATCACACCTGGACAGTCTGTCACACAAGCGTCAAGTGCTGGATGCTGCTGAGCGGTTGTTTTATTATATTCCTCCCGCTATGGGCACTGCGGCGGACCGGTAACATGGCTGGGACAGTACTCATGGGGAAGGTTGGATCCTGGAGGAGTTTCTTGGAGACGGGCGACCTGTCCATAGATCTAAACCCCTCCCCCCACCTCTTTCTATATCCCCTTCTACACCGGACACTTTACTCATTATATGCTCGTCGCTGATACTGTGGATCCACCTTATGCTCTACATTCCTACCTAGCTGTAGTGTTTATCGGAATGCTGTAGCAACCCATACGGCTTCCATCAACCCTTGCCTTCCATTTCCATTCCCTGCTTGTTGAATAGTATGACTGCCTTCTAGGTTTTCTTCTAGCAAGGCGAAAGTTGATTCGGGAACTTCCGTCCTTCCTTCACGGGCGATGGCTTCAACGTCAAAAGCGACAGAATGAGCGAGAAACCTACGAACCCAAAGCATCACTCGAGTATGCTGCTGCGTCGGGGACCAAAGGGGCAGTTGTCGGGCTCCTTGTGAGCACGGTACAGAATGCTCTGGACTCCCATAATCGGGGTGCTGCAGGAATCATCACTCGGACTGGGGGCACCATTGGTTTCTTTGGTGAGTGAGCAATTCATACCAATCTGTTCTCAGTTTTCAGTGCTGTTAATGACATTTTTTCGTTGTTCCGCCCTCGTCTTTTTGGTGTCCGCGTGACTTACGATTGTATATTCTTAAGCCGGCATGGGAGCTACGTTTGCCTTGGGCGAATCCGTCGTTGCCAATATCAGACAGACGAATGATCCGCTCAATGGAGTGGCAGGCGGCTGTGCCGCAGGATTCCTAGCTGGCATACGAGGTGCGAATGTTCCCCCCGTCATGGGTGTTCCTGAGCTGTTCCAATTCTAACGATCATATTACGCCTCGACGCATTCATGGATACAATTGTCTTCCTGTCTGTCTTTCATTGGCAATACTCCTCAGCTCGGTCCTTTCCTATCGCTCTGGGTTCGTGTGTCGTACTCGGCGGTATGATTGGTACATTAGATGCTTCGGGTGGGAAACTCACTGGTGACGGGAGAGACGTGGAGAGCAAGGAACAGCGCGAGAAGAGACGACAGAGCTTTTTCAAACACAAAGAACCACCAGAACCTATCGCTAGTTCTCAATAATCTTATTGGACTGTCTGGTCATGGAATTGAACGGGAAGTATATTGAGATACAGCAATATACATAGTTCAATCTCCTTGGACCAGCATGTAGCGAGACCATGATACTTTGAATGATAATTTGGGAGAGAAATTCGCAAAAGACGTACAAGGAAATCGAACTATAATACTGACCCTACTGTGAATATCCTTAAGAAAAGAGGAGGCCTTACATTCGATGATACCGGATGGGGGAATCAGGCAGCACGGTGAGAAACGCGGAAAAGATTCAGTGAGTTCCACACCAGCCCAATAATCGAGGAACATTCACGAATCGATTTTGTCACAATGCTCGATGCGCTTCCATGGACTTGAACAGGGGCAGATCGGAATAGTAGAGCTGGAGCCAGCCCTCCAAATCGAGAGTTGTATGCTTCAGTCAAGGATGAGTACATGGCGAACTCGAAGCGTCCAATCAAAGGTCTACCTTCTTTGCGAAAGCCTTCCAACTGACCACATTTTCGAATGGATCTTCAGGTGGGTCGCGCGAGGCCACGAACTCCATAGCAAGTTTCCATACCGCCTTATCAAATTTCCTCGATTGACTCTGAGATCGAGTCGGAGATGCTTGGAGAGATTGCGAAGGTTCGAGGGTGGTCGTTGAGGCGGCGGGTGACCAGTGGCTGTGGTGGATATGAGAATGACGTGATCGTTTTGTCGAAGTTGCTTTTAGAGACAAGCTTTCTGTCGGCAGGAGTCGGTTTGGTGGTCGGGAACGAAGGCTATTGCTCGGGCCTGCTTCTGAAAGAAATGCAACATCCCATCCACCTCGATTATCCTGATTCAACTTTTGGTGCCTAGCGAGTTCCGCTGCTTCGCGATCCAGGGATGGGTGCCGACGGTGATAGGAAAACAAAGACATAGGGGTACGGGATGTATACTGAGTACAGCGGTTCAGTTTAACGGTCCAGACCACAACAGAGGTGATAGAAGCTGACCTTTGAAGAATAGTTCACCCAGTTCGTGGCTGGATTCGCCACCAAATGCATCACCATGTCTCTTCGTTCTTCAGATGTGTATCGTGCATATTGTGCCCGGCGGGAAGAAATTACAGCCGAATGAACATCAGATTCATCCCGATCGCCTTCCTCCATATCGTAGGAAGTATCGGAATCAGGAACACTTGAAGGTCTGTCTTGTGTTTGATTGTCCTCATCACTACCTTCGATAGCCCCAGATTTTGATCTCTCAATGGGGTGCGAAGGAAACAACTGGTAAGGCACACCCGCTTTCATACGAGCTGCTTGTTCCCAGAAAAATCCTCCGAAGCCATATGCATGGGTCTTCCAGGCAGCCGCGGACCGCCGTGGATGCTATTGAAATCGACATATATGAACAAATGAGTAGTTCACGCACTAAGCCTTGAAGGCAGATAAGAAAGGTGTCATACCATCTCATGAAATTGATCAAATATTTCGTTCTTAGAACCGACAGGATCCGTTGCGAGATATTTGATCAGAGCCAGATGCTCGGCCTCAGAATATGATGGCCTGCCACGTCGTGAATGTTTGGCAGGGGTATCCGTAGATGACTGAGGCGGCGAGAGGTCGGCAACTTGCTTTGAAGGATCCGAATTTTTTGTGGCCACCACGGAGCGATATATTCGTTCAGCCTTGCTTCTCACCGTGCTTCTACGGGTATTGAGGTTAGCCCAATACCATTCGGGTCTGGCTCTGGTCTATGAAAAATATGGTGACAAGAAATATTGAATGGTCAGAAGAGATGCTAACCTTCTTGGCACACCAGCGATAAATTCCGGCCCATTGGATGTGAGGATTCTCATTCATCAACTTTTCGCAAGCCCATAAGAAGAAATATTCGTCCTGTGTCCTGGTTCCGGGCTTGGGATCACCAGAATTCGCCACATGGAAGGCACTTGGTTCGTGGGAACGCGGACTCCAAATGACATAGTCTTCGTTAGATATCTGAGCCCCGTTGTTCAAGCATTCGGCAATCCAGGTTCCGGAAATCGCAATAATGTTGGAATCGCTCCATTTACCAGCCTCCCACTGTGTCAAGGACATTTCTTCGGAAAGCACCGCGAAGTGCGCTGATTCGAAATCATCGGTGACGACGCCACCATGAGCCTGTCATAATTACTAGGTGAACACAAAGCCCAGAGCGGCCAGATATGGACACCCGTGGTGATCCACTACAAGGGCATCCACATAGAGAAATCTGAAGAAAATGCCCTCACTTTGATTGCAGAGATGATAACAGTCCTAGAAGGATAATTAGGATGCACCCAGAATTCGATAGGGCCTTTATTCTCATTCAGGAATATTTCCGATGGCGCAGAAGGGCCAGTATCGATCGCACCTAGAGGATATAATGAACCGCACTAACCTGACTGATATAATAAAGGTAACTACCTGCGTCTGGGATGGTCGAGCTCTTCATAACTTCTGCAACATCGAGCTAACGGCATATGCCGAATCCCTGACTTTCATCGTATCAAGGGAATTTATACTCTTATATATATGTAGGGTCACATGAAACTTTATTTGGGACGGTGAATTATTTTTCCCAATTCCACCTACCTACTAGGATTGATCGTCCATATGCCCCGGAAGCAGCAACGCTGGCTCTCCAGGGGATGTGATGTTGCAGCATTTGGTGGAAGAATGGGCTTCAGCAATCCTCAGTTCCAGGGTACTTTATGTCGACATACCATGATAGGGAGGCACGATATGTAATTTGATAATTAACCTGACACAGTATGGCATCGATAGGCCAAATCCTTGGACTTTGAGAATGGTAGGTAGAAAAGAAAACCCCAATGATATGGGCCGATTGTTGGCTCGTCATCATGCCCGACGCGCCTCCATAGATTTGAAAAGGGACAAATCGGAATAATAGAGCTCCATCCAACCCTCCAAGTCGAGAGTCGTATGCTTTAGTCAAATATTGAGCATGAGGCATCCCTAAAGGCTTTCGGGTCGCGGCGCACCGTTTTTGCGAAAGCCTTCCAACTAAGCACATTTTCCAATGGGTCTTCAGGTGGGTCTCGAGACAATACGAACTGCATCGCAAGTTTCCAATCTTCTCCATCAAATTTCTTTCGTTGGGTCTGAGACTGGGCACCAGACGCTCCAGGGCTTGGGTGGCTATTGTGAGGCGTGGAAGATGAAGCCGAAACCTCCAATGTGGTCGTTGAGGTGGGAGACACGCCGTCACTGGGGTCGATGGCACGATATGTGCCCAGATCGGAGACACGCGGTCGTTTTGGCGATGGTGCTCGGGCAGGGGAGCTATCCAATGGTTGGAGACGCTTCAGTGGCCGCGGTGCCGGTATATTACTCAGGCCGGTGTCTGCAAACGAGACATCTCGTCCCTTTGAAATTTTGTTAAGCTCTGCGGCCTCGCGATCCAGAGATGGATGACGTTTGTGAAAGGTGACCAAAGAGTTCCGCGTTCGGGGTGTGTACTGGGGGAATCAATTTAGCTTAGTGTAAGATAGCCTTATGTCTGTAGTAAATCTGACCTTCGAAGTATAGTTCGCCCAGCTGGTCTTCGGATACTTCGCTAGATGCGCAACCATGTCTCTCCGTTCTTCGGACGAGTACTTGATTTTGAGAAAACGGCCAGATGTTGCTAACGACGGTTGGCTATTGTCCGGTCCGTCGTCTGCTGCGTCCGGACGATCGCCTTCCGCGTCTAGACCATCGTAGGAGGAGTCGGACTCACGACTCAAAGGCTCATCTTGATCTTGATCGTCGTTATGAGTCTCCTCGGCAGGTCCAGACTTGGAGACCCCACTGGGGCGGTAATACGCAGGAAACAATTCGTAGGACAAACCTGCCTTCAGACGCCTTGCCTGCTCCCAGAGAAATCCCTCGAAATGGCGTGCATGTTCCCTCCATGCGGAGGCGGTTCGGTTCGGATGCTATTAAGACCAGCAGCCATGAGCAAATGTATGATTCAAATATGAAAGTGAATGAGTTAAGGTGGTGTACCATTTGGTGGAACCGGTCCCAAATCTGTACCTTAGTGCCGACAGGATCACTTGCGAAATATTCGATAAGAAGCTCTGTGTTCGGTTTCAGTATAAGGAAGTGGGCGACCCCTGGTGGAAACAATCAGGGGTGCTTGAGATGATGCGACAGCGGCTTGGGTGGTTTCGGCGACCTCAGCTTGCACCGGAGTTTCCGAGCCGGGGGCGTTGGCTGTCACGGAACGATATATTCGTTGAGCCTTACTTCTTGTCACACTTCCAGGTGCATTGAGGCTAGACCAGTATGATTCAGGTCTGCATTGGGTCTATGAGGAAAGTGGGTTGAGAACAGATCACATTGCAGGAGGGTGACACCGACGTCATTGGCACACCAGCGATAAATTTCCATCCATTGGATGAGGGTGTTTTCATGGAACAACTTTTCACAAGCCCATAGAAAATAATGTTCATCTTGTGCCCTAGTGCTTGGGCTGGGGTTCTCGGAAGTTGTCAGTGGACGATCACTCGTATCGATTGCGCGCAGTTTCGGGATCAAAAAGTCATCTTGATCTAGCTGGGCACCATTCTTGATGGACTCGTTAATCCAGGCCCCAGATATCGTAGTGGTGGTGGAGTTGGGACGTTTGACAATCTCCAATTGCTTGTTGCTCATAGCTTTGGATACAACCGCAAAATGAGCCATTTCGAAATCATGGGTTACCTCACCACCATGAGCCTGCAGCATGGAAATATGGAAAGTTGTCACTAGGGCCCCTACTGAGAGAAATCTACCTCATACCTTGATTAGTGTGATGAAATCACTTCTAGAGGGATAGCTAGGGTGGACCCAAAATTCGATTGGATCGTCATTATCGTAGACGAATATTGCGGATGGGCCGGCGGGCCCAGCATCTTCCGCACCTAGAGATTGAAGAAGTAAGAAATCATGGAGAAATCTGGGTGTAAATCGAGGTAGTGCCTGCATCTCCATCTCCATTCGCGGGACTACTCATAACTTTGGAGCTGTTGGATGTCAGATGTCTCAACACCTCAACGGCATTTGGCGAACATCTGTGGATTTTGCGCCAGATCCATTTACTCGTCGCCACTTCGTGAAAATATAGCTCCTTCACGACCATCGTACGCAGCGGATGATCGGATTATATGTGTATATCAACCTCTCGGAACACCGGGTCCTATCTCTGGCCCAATCGCTTCTGACCTATGACCATGTACCACTTTGGTCCAATCTTGGTTCCGCACTTCCATATTTCGAAGACGGGGGAGAATCCAACAGTGGGAGACCCTTATTAACCTGGAGGGGAATTGAATCTGCTTGAGACAGTGAGAGCATTTTATGCCCAAGAACATCTAATTCATGCAATGACAGTTATGCTGAGATGATCCAAAGGCAGACCAGACCAGGGTTGGATACAAGTATCATCCTGTCATAGTTGTAATGCTTTATGCCTGCATTTTCGAGGATAGGGTGTTTCATGATAGAGCTCAAAATGAACTTCAAAACACCATTTTGGAGACCAACTGTATCTATTTTGAGTGGTTTTTGGTACTGTTTTGACATTTGTTTTTGCTATTGTGAAAGACCCCAATGTTCAAAGGACATCAGAGACCAACATGCCCAATATTAATGGCAACTTCATGACTTCAAGATGGGATGAAAAACAAAATGCACTATATCACGCTGGATTTCAGTACCGGACACGCTGGCAGATCATTATTAAGATCCATCAGTTCTGGAGCAACCTAGTGATCATTTGAGCTCTCGACAAAAAGCGCAGATTTGGAACAGATATCCACTACTCTCTGGATAAGAAATCTTTAGGGGAGGATCAAGGAGCCACGCTTATGTCAGCGTCGGAATGCGGGAGTACCCGGTGTTTGCGGCAAACTCCACCCACTCACACTCTCAAATAACGAACCAAGGTGAGCTTTCCGTGACTGGCCCCTAGCCCTGCTACTGGCCTGGATGGGCATTAATGTACCTCGCGGTGTAGGGGTTATTTGCTTGATATGGCTTTCTTTGGTCTTCGCAAGTGGCCAGTTCCGGTCAGGATCTACTGTAGTTAATAACCTAGCCCTCTGTTACTGACAAATCGTAAAATTTTCCAATAGGTTGCAGGACCGCTTGGTCCATTTCTCATTGCAGGTGCGATGACAACGTACCTAGTTGTCAAGGCTCAGAACTCGATGGTTAAGTGTACGTGCCCCGATATTTTGTACTTTTAAGATGACATTGCAGTCCTCCCTGACTCCAAGTTATGTCTTCATTTCCTTTACAGCCGAACAATATGCCAAAGACCCAAAGAACCCGTACGCAGCTGAAATAGCTGCGTCCAAGGCACATCATTAGAAGGACTGGGTCATGTAAATCGAGCATATTCGCAAAATATATGTTGGTAGACTCAGTGGTGTACCGCAATCGTGAGAGTGCTTGATTACACGTTCAATTCTTCACTTTTTATCGTAAGCTCGAGGGCGGCATGCAACTCTGTTTCCACAAAACTGTGATAGTGGCCAGGCAATGTAACCTCAATATTGGTGTCCGATGCAGAAGGAACAGAAGATCCATAAACTCTCAAAACACCGTCTTCCGTTTCCGCCCAGTGAACTTCGAGTCGCGCGGCACCCCTTCTTTGCCCCGTTGTCGATAAAGCTGTAAAATCGACTCATTGAGTGGGAGTAGGAAGGGAAGGTCGATTGAAAGCTGCAGACCTCCTTTTTACGCAGGATCCAATCTTTGGTCGCCTCCTTCGGGGGCTTACGCTTCTTCCCGCGCTCCCCTCTCCCTTGCCTGGCGCGATGCTTTCAAACTGGACCCTCTCTATATTGTCTTCATCCTCCCCTTCGCCTGGTGAGACCCTTCGGTATTTCACTTGTTGCGCTTTCGCACTAGAGCTGCTTCCTCCAGTGAACAAGCATAGGAAGAACTTTTTCGCCTTCCGCGAATTCGGATAATCCACGACAAGCCCGCCCTTGGAATCCAGCTTTCATGGCAATTCCCATAATGAGTTCAACTTGGTCATCTGAATTGGGATAGAATTGGAGAACAGCACGGGCAGAACGCGAAAGAGACGCATGGAGTGTCGTGAAGAAGCGATTTAATCGGAATGGTGGAGATGATGTTGGGGAGGAGGTTTCGGCGTTGCAGAGCCACTGAAGCACTGAAATACTGTGAATAATTTGGGTTTGGTGAAACGGCCTGAGCACATAACAGTAGAGTATGCGCGCCTTATAGCACCGTCAAAGCTCCCAGGTCGGAACCCGAAACCCTGTCCGATGTCCTGAAGGAATAGATCGCCCTCTACTTCCCTTTCGAGAGCCACCTCGAGCATACTGGGGGAAATATCGACGCCAACCCAGACGTGGCCTGCTTCATCTAATATCTCACCACTTAATCCAGAACCACATCCGATGTCGAGGAGCATGGCTGATTTTCCAGGTGGTAAATTTAAGAGTTCCAGAGCACGCTCAGTCATCTTCGCTTGGATCTGTTGATTGCGAGTGCTGTGAACAAGATGGATCAATCAAATCATTGCTACACGCTAATGTCGAATAGCGAACTTGGTAGTGTATTTCTGAGCGACTGTGTCATCGTAGTACTAAAATGCAATAATAAGACGCCACCCAGCATCACTCCCGTTGCGCATCCTCATTGTTTACTCACAATTTCTGGCGGGGCCTTGAGTTCTGGTCGCGACGTTGACATTGCTAAAATTTTGGGGCACGTGCTGAGGTAAGTGTACCTTGATCAAAATAATCGCATACAAGTTCAAACGAGTGTCCTTCCCTTCTTTATCAAGTACCAAGTACATCAAAGCAATGTCCCAAAAGCAAGCCACTCGCAACGCTATCACTCTGAAAGGGTCCACCGCTATAGTTACGGAGTTCTTCAATTTCGCTATAAACAGGTGTGTTTGACTGAAATGGTAAGAGTGCAACCCGTACTTACTCGCTGATCCCCACGTCTAGGTTGGTTGAATTTACACCTAAATTGAACATCAGTTTGTGACCGCCGCATGGCGTCCTAGCATTTTATATCACCGGGGCGTCTATCCAGCTGGGGATTTCCATACCGTCAAGAAATACGGTCAGCCCGTTCTGTTGACGGAAGATCCAAACCTCGAGAACTACATTGCAAATATCCTGAAGCAAGTAGAAAGTGTGTTAGGTCCTTCGTTTCCGTCGTTCTTATTATGCTCATTTTCCTTGGAACCAAGAGTGGCTCATGAGCAAAAATATCAACAAGTTGGTATTGGTTGTGCTCTCGGCTGACACGCGCGTCGTACGTGAACGATGGGAGTTTGACATCCAAATTATGGAACCTGAAGCATCCAAAGATGGTTCAATGTGCGTCCCCGTCTTAAGGCACATTGATTGGCCTCGATTCTAAGTCTGATTTCTGTCGGTCCCAGTCCTGCTAAACCGGAGAAAGACATTCGAGCAGAAATTCGTGGAATTCTAAAACAAATTGTTGGTTCAAATGCCTATATGCCTACGCTATCCGACCCTTGTATATTCGACATCCTCGCATACACTGAAGGCGACGCCGAGGTCCCCGCGGAAGAATGGAAAGACACACATGGGCATCTTATTGATGCAGGCAAAGCGCAACAAGTCAAACTAAAAAGTTTCGATACCAAGTTGCATCGAATTGACGCGATGGTCGCGTATCGATACGAGGGGTGATGAATTACATACCCTATTCAAGTCCACCCGATCCCAATTCTTGTGCATTTTCTTTCAAGTCCCTATTGTTCTTCTGCATAGACGACGAATGACTGATAGCATAAATGACTGAAAAATACATCATCTACGGCCCTTGTACTTCTTCTTGGATGGCATCCCGGCCTCATGTGAGTCGTCGTCGCGGTCCATGGTGTCCCTCTTACTCTCTCGTTTCCTCTTCGAGGTCGCACGGGTATCCGTACTCTTGGCCTCTTTCAGTTCCTTGATAGCAACTCTCTGTGCCTCGCCAACTCTTTCCATCAATAATGCCACCTCATCCTTCCGGACCTCGAATTTCTTCAACTGCTTGCCGATCATCTCCTCGATGCGCTGCAACAACCCGACGTCATACTGCGTGACAATAGTGATGCTTTTCCCCGCGCGACCTGCACGCGCCGTGCGGCCTACGCGGTGCACGTAATCTTTTGAGTGTTGGGGAATGTCGAAGTTGATCACAACGTCCACTAGAGATATATCGAGTCCTCGTGAGGCAACGTCTGTAGCAACGAGGATGCTCCGCCCTCCGCTTCGGAACTTATTCAGTGCCCCAAGACGCGCTGATTGGGAGAGCTGACCATGGAGGGGTATCGCAGCCATACCTAGCGCACGTAGTAGGAGGGTAAGGCGTTGGGCGTCGTGAACTGTGCGAGTGAAAACAATGATCGAGTTTTGTGCGAGGTCATTCAAGAGAAAGACAAGGTGCACATCCTTTTGAACATAAGGCACTAGGAGGAAGTACTGCAATAGGGTGGAGACAGTGGAGTATCTGGTCGCCATGAATGAGGATAATGTAAAGAGCTGCAGGTCTCACACCACTCACTTGGTAGACACCTCAACTCGAACAGGGTTATTTAAACTTGCACGTTGAAGCTTCGCCACCTTTGTAGTCATGGTTGCAGAAAATAGGAAGGTATTTCGCTCCTTGGGGATGACTTGAAGGATTTTATCGATTATTGGACCAAAATCCATGTCAAGCAGTCGGTCAGCTTCGTCCATAACCAAATACTTCAAATTTCGCAAACTAAATCCTTTGGTGTGCTCTAAGTGATCCTGCAGACGGCCTGGGGTGGCAATGATGATATGAGGACGTTTCGATAGGGCGATAGACTGGGACATCTTGTCCATTCCTCCGACTATTACAGCACAACGAACGCCGATGGCAGATCCAAGAGATTCAAATTGTGTCGATATTTGATACGCAAGCTCACTGACAGGATATGGAGAATATCAGAGAGGTCAGAAGAAATTAAAGTCAAGACGGACCGAGTGGGCGCCAAGACACAGGAAAAAAAGGGCATCGGCTCCTCCCAAAGCTTTTGCAATATTGGTAGTGCAAAGGCCGCAGTCTTCCCTGACCCCTACATGTGCATATTAGTATAGTATCTGACAGAATGGAATAAAATCGCGTACCGTCTCCGCCACCCCAATAATATCACGACCTTCCAGTGCAGGTGGAATGGCCCCGACCTGAATTTCGGTCGGTGCTGTGAATTTCAGTTGCGCAAGTGCAGTAAGTAAGGGAGAAATGACGCCCAGAGAGTCAAAAGTTGTCGGTGAAGTGGACTTTCCAACGGGGCCAGGATAAGTCATTTCACGCTCAGACTCAGAACCATCAAGTACCGTATTTGGCGAGCCACTGCGCGAACTCGATGCTTCAGTGGGCGACGGCATTCGGTAAGAAAAGCCAACGGCAAGTGCCGAGAGCCATATGTACTGATGTAATCAAGATCGAGTCGATGATGCCCCGGAATGCCTCTTTGAGGGAAGCCTCGTGGCGATTGCTTCCAACAGCTCCCCTTCGTCTCTAACTCCTTCTCTGCTCTTCCTTCTAATGTCTCCATCGAAGATTTTCGTTACAGCGGAGAGAATTCCCTTGGTCCTTTGGTTGGATCCTTCGATTGAGCCGAAGAAGCGGAAGTCGTGCTCTAAGGTTATAGTCGTGGGTATTATAACAAGCCTCCACCAACTGCTTCTCATGCAACGGAGTAGATCCATGGAGGCTTTGTTACTGACATCAAGTCCTTCGCCGATTTCTCGATATGCTCAAAAGCTGTGAACCCTGGGGCTAATGAGGGCACCGTCTGGGCTGATTTGGCATGGATATACGACTCCGTCGCAAAGGGGGTCCTCTTGGACGTGATGAAATACATTCCAAAATCGGCATCCATCATATCAATCTCTAGTGATTCCGAATCCGATAGGGCCTCCGTGCACGTTTTGCAGCCAAAAAATGACAGCCCTCCCACCCAAGAGATTTCTGACGACCCTCCTTTTACTAATGACGAGTATCTCACTTTGATCAAATTCCTCGCATCAATACGTGTACATAATGAGGACACTCAGTGGCAGAAGTTTCATCGGATGGTATGGGGCACCCGTACTCTATGTGGACTGCTAATCACTTTCGTTCAAGCATCCCCAACGAAGCCGTGAGTCGTGGACTAATTGTGTGCGACGCAATCGTGAGTTCTTCAATGAGCAAGTCAGCTTGTTGGAGGCCAGGGAGCCTTTTCGGTTAGTGGATAAATTCCATCCGGGGGTGCCCAACAGGTGAATCTTTCGAGTCGCTGTTCACCTGAACTGTGGGCCTAACGCATTTCATTGGAACGAAAATGGAACCGCGGTCGTTCCCCTCAGAGGCAGAGCTCTGATGTACACCCAGAAGGAGCGTGATGCAATGTCCAAACATCTTTCCACCACCAAACTTAAATGGCGAAGAGATGTTTGGGCGGAATTCCAGAAGAAGGCATGTCCAAAGAATTGTCTCATTACTTCCCCATACTGTGTGCTAAATTTACGCTTTTAGCACCCTCATCGGACTTTGGCCTCGTATCTTCGATATGATTATGCACATCCCTCCTTGGAGCCTGAAACTCGTCCAGGTGGTCCAGCAGCCGAAAGAGAGAGTGCAAACAAAGTTACCAAGGTTGCCAAGATGGAGTCGACGTCCAGCAACCCTCAGTCAGGTTCGAACTTCACTTCGGAGGAAATCCAAGCCATGATTCAGCATATTTCTGCATTACACAAGTCCCCGCGTTCGCTCTCATCGTGGAAATCATTTGCAGATAAAATGGCAAGTCTGGGTCATGTCGCGTGATGGCTAATCTCATTTCCCAATACACAATTGTCAGATCCAGTCTAGACGTTCTGCCGCTTCCTGGCGTGCTTATTATATGTCTCGAGAAGAGTGGTTCGACGAGCAGGCTAAATCTAAGAGGGGTCATTCAGAGCCATTAACTCCGTTATTACCTCTTTCCCCGAAGCCGCTTCCAGACCCGAGACGAGTCCCTTCTCTGAAACGTCTGCCTTCGTTGGATGCCATTTCTTCACTCCCAGTTTCTCGCAGAAGACGAGGGGACTCTCCTGTGTGGGAGCATGCTGAGACAGGGCAAAGACCAAGATCCGCGGGACATCCCGCCTCGTCTCCTGGACATAAAGCCGATAGGAGTGATGAAAGATCAGTTTCGTTGGGCACAGCTCAGTATGTTTCCGTTGCCCCGAAGTCGTTGGTTAATCGGGTTGCCCATCGTTTTTGTCTGTAGCCGAGCTCCCGTTGTCCACGCTGGGCAACTATGTCACTCGCCTGCTGCAGAAGACTCGAAGAAACGTTCTAGTTGCAGTGCTGAGAATCCGGACAATGATTTGCTGGATATACTCTCTGTTCTCATGATGCTGGCAACCGAAAGTATGAATCCCTCCATAGAGGACTGGATCCGATTCGCGAGCAAAGTATGCATGTGCTCCTGGATGGCGGGGTTGAGTTATAATATTTTCTGATCAGAATTCGCACCGCACTCCATCGTCCTGGATAAACTTCCACGAAACACACGAGAAATTGTTTCGTAGTCTGGTGTCTCGTCTCGATCCTCCGGAGGACTCTTCGCCCGCTTGGAATAATTTCTCCTCGCACCAAGCGCTCTCGCTAGCCCGCTTTCTTGCTAAACAGGGGGTGAATCCAAACCCAAGGAATTGGCGTGATTTTTCCAAACAGGTTTCTCTAACTCGATCTACTGGTCAATCTGTACTGATCACCTTTTCTCCTTAATTCAGCATGAATCTCACTCATTAGAATCTTGGGTCGCTTTCAAGAATCACTTTGGCCGGTCTCTCATGCGACTGATGCGCGAATATCATGTGTAACCGGACCCCGCGATTAGCTGTCACATTCTTGTTAGCCTCTCGTCTCAGATCTTGAAGCCGCGGGGGCTCATTCCATTGACGATAAGGGATAATTGTGCATTTCAGATCTCGCCATCCACTTCTACGTGTAGATGGCGGGACTATTCCTCCTTTGAATGCTGTTGGTAGTAATACTTACAGAAGTGGTTGGAAGTTGTGATGATCCTCACCCAGCGAGCTCCATGACTCGGTCTCTTCACGAGGGACAACCATCATGAGTTCCCATTATATTGAAGATATGATTACGCTTTGAGAAACTGGCGAACGGGGGAATGGCCCGTTAGGAAGTTAGCCCGTCGGCGCTTAAAACCCCATGCATGCCCAAGCGAAAGAGATCGTTCCATCCGTAGGGATAGAGAACGTTCGCCACCCGTGCTTCATTTTTTTCTTTTCCCGGGCCAGTAGACTGGACTGTTGCTCACGGCGACACCAAAATTCCGCCAGAAAACCTTCACTTGTACTATTTCCTGGCGCATATCAACATTCATCCTCAGAAACTACCCATTTCAGCCTCTTGCTTGTCCCAGTAAATCTTCTGCGATTCCGCAATATAAAGTCATTGAAAGACTCCTCGGTGAAGTCCTTGCTCGTGACTCCGTCGCCTAACAGTGTAGACACCTGGTTCCAAATCTCTGTCTCTTTCTCGCACTTCATCGTCTGTTTCTGCCGTTTTCCATCAGTTCCCAGTAGCAATCCCCAGATAGCCCATTTCTTCCACATATCCGGGCGAAAAGCACGGAATAGAAAGCGATGGCATACAGGGGATATTGAGCAGATTGGCATTGGAATAAGCGATCCATTAGTCTGTATCGCTGGAGTACAGGGTCGACATTGATCGGCTTAGGAAAGGGTTGTCGGGATCGGTAGTGAATGATACACGTTTGAGATACCATGCGTCTTTCCCGAAACCTTCACCTCTGAATAGCGCCCCATTCGCCTCGGTGCTATAATGAAGGATATGGGGTGCTGGAATGGAGGTGTACCCCTCGATGTATTGCATCGTTGCCACCTCGCTGGCCATAACATCTTGGAGTGTTCGACGGTCAGTTGATTTGCGGGTCGAACTGGCACACGAACAACGACAAGGTCTGGCTGGGCGTTGGGAATGTGAAGGAAACGTACGAGATTGTAGCCGCCCAAGATCTGGTCTCCCCAATTGTATGGGATGAGTTCGACACGCCACTGCCATAAGAGTATGCCAATTTATGGAATTTATAGTAAGCTCAACTACAGAATCGTCAGTGGTAAAGCCAGATGCAGGCGAGGATACATCGTGCGTGCTGGCCGAGACCGCCATTTCTGTTGTGGTCTGTTTTGGTTGCCTCGTGACGTCCGTGCTCTTCGTTAAGTTCTCCACTGACACCAGGCTCTTCGTGTCCAGAATATGCTCTGGCGAGCCCTAAATATTCAAACCAGAATTTCTATGCACAGGAGGCAATCTCCGTGGATGCAACCAGTGGAAGGTTATTATATGCCGAATGTAGATCTTCTCAAGTTTGATGAAAATGTAGTCAAAAAATTTCCCTAGACGGCAGTAAATTCTCTGGAATCCGGAATATCGTATATTAAGATGCCAATCGGCCTGCAAGAGCAGGCATGGTTTTATGGGGTCCAATTGCCGGGGCTCTGTACAAGTCTGTGCAGTCCAAGACAAACCGCGATCTGGGGGAGGAACAGGGATGTATTCTCTTGACCCGACATCTCCCTGTCTGGCTCTTTAGAGAGTGCTGACCCATGTGATCATTCTCCCATTACTGTAAACAAGGAACTATTGAACGAAGACAATTGCTAAATACAATGTGTACATACGGGGAGTCAGCAGTCCTGATGGTAAAAGTGATTCATGATTCCCTTCGTGACCGTGGTCGTCAAGTCGAAAATAGGATGTGTAGCATTCTGGATCATCCAAATCAGTATCGATTCTACGGATGATGCACAAACAAAATTTGATTACGAGACGGTTTGCCGCACCACCAACGTATCGGCTCGCGGGCTCATCCTCTTCCCACGACATGCTCGCGACAAAGACGTTCTTCAGCACTTCCTCTGAGAACCTCACGATATGATCATCGAAGACTTGAGTATCCTTCGAAGGCAGAGGTACCCATTTACGAATAATCTCTTCTTTTTGCTTAGCGGTTCGACGAACACGATGTTGGGCTGAGGAGAGTCCCGACAGGTTATACAGGGTATGATAGGCATCAGATGGCCGACCGGGTTTATCGCGCAGTCCACCAGATTCAGATTGCGAAGAGATGAGGATGAATCTCTGCAACGCCTCTGGAAGCAAGTCGGTCAGAAGGGGCGTGGAACGGCCAAGTGACAAGATATTTACGTCGATTAAAGAGGCACTCTGAGAACCAGGCTGTAGTGTGAACCTCATGGCTATATTAAGCATAGTGAGATCGTACCTTCTTCTCCAGCCCACTCATCTGTTATTCCGGCCGTCGGACTTTCATCATACTTAACTTTGGGAGCATCCTGCACCCCTCCCATGATTTCGGCAAGCATAGGGAATAGTCCCCCTAGCCACCAGCTGTAACAGCCATCAACAAGTTTGTTGGTTCTCCCCCTAAAGCCCCCAAGCTCTATATGCAGAGCCTGCAAGCTGATGGCCCAACGGTATAGGCGTTTGACATCAATCCCCATCCACTTAGTAGGATTGGGATGAGGATCCACGGCCTCCAAAAGTATAAGAGACGCGAGTGCACAATAGGAGTATCCGCCGTGTGCTTCGCCAAGCGGGGGGCGGGGCGAGGAGAGAAGACTCTCAAGGCTTGGCGGAGATGCAGAGAAGTATGGCTGAGATGCGGCACTGAAGCCTCCCTCATACGTCTGGCAACTAGTGTGTGACAGAATAAGTGGTTCTTTATTCGGCTTGTGCTTGTGAAGATCATACCTAGCCACAAACTCGCGCAGACCTCTCACCAATTCGGGAGTCAAGAGATTAAGCATCGTGGCAACGACGAGGAGACAGTAGATCCCTCTATGTGGAGCCCCTTCATCGGAAGAACGGCGTTCATGATCGTGGGGCCCACGTACCTCATATCCACCTCACCATGATGACATACAAGAAACGAACCATCGGGCTCCTTTAATGACATAAACCATTCATACATTGCCTTGCGATCAATTTGATCCCATCCTCCATCAGGACTAGAAGAGCCCATTATGGCCAAAGTGCACACCGCAGCGTAATTTGAGAGGAGATGCGCATTTTGGGCAGGCCCTCCTCCAAATCCGCCTTTTGGATGTTGGGTTCGCAAAATAGTGGCAATCGCACTGTAAAATATGTTCCATATGACATATTTCAGAGCTCAATACCTCGAATACTGGCGAGGTTGCTCCAAAAGCCATCCCGATGGCTCAGGAATACGCACCGTTCCTTATTACTAGCGTCGAAGGATATTCCAAGTGTTTGAAGGGCCTGGAAGTTCCAAAACAATAACCAGGGCTGACTGGCGTCCTGGGAGGTATATCGCCTAGGAAATCCCTGGAAAATTAACCGAGCTGTGAAATTCAAATGCGCGTTGCGGTTGATCTTGTATCTGGATGCAGTAGTCAATACTGCCCATAAACTCTAACGATGGGGGTGCGGCGCTCGCCTATCGGCATCACATTGCTCGAACAGCTTGGCTAAGGCATTTTCTGTAGCACTCTGAACGGACTTGTTGGGGTAGTCATATTGCCCTGTAATGACGTGGGATGTACCTGAGTAATCGAGGTCTCGGTTTGCACATGGTCACTCGGAGAGGGTTTGAAACGTCCCATCAGACTAGTAAGAGTAACTAGGGTGAAAGGTTCAAGGCATATAACTGTTTTACAACGCTCAATCGCCGCGGGTTTGTATCCGATATTCTACTAGTCCTTTGCTGAGAGAAGTACAACAATTACACCTCCTCCTGATACCCATCTACTTCGAAATCATCAAAATAATCATCGTCAGCGACTGAACGCTGGGGCACGAGCTCCTCTTCATCTGGTTCCATGGTCTGCAACCCTGACAATCCCGAGAGACCACCCTCACTCTTATCGTCATCGCCATCATCCTTCTCATCAGCAGATGCGGAGGCGCGAGAGAGTATGGTTGTTGTCCTTTTCCTCTTCTTGCCTGCCCCATAATTATCAGAGAGAAGAGCCCCGACTGCTTCGTAATTAATTCGCTTTGAAAACTTGGATTTTTGCGCTTTCAGCATTGATTTGGTGGCTTCAGCGGCTGTGGCTCCCATTGCTGTCGATGCGTCTCGCGGTCTCGGAGGTTTCGAACGCTGGAAAAAAATCCCCAGCTCAGTTATTAAGAACAGATAACGCTCAAGTGACACGTGCCTTCTTTCGCGCGGTGGTTGACGTCCCGGATGCCTCATCGAGCCCTTTCGCTGCAAGCGAATGAGGAAATGAGAAATAAGAATCAATTAAAAGAAAGGGCGTGCGAAAGGGATAGAATTTACCTGCAATCGCCTCCAGATAATCACGATTGAACTCTACCCAAAGTCTAGTCTTTTTGACAACTTCCTCCTCGCTGCACAAGTAAGCATTGATTTCGTCGTCATCCAGGTCGACGAAGGCCTCTACCAATGGGGATCCGCCACAGATTCTGTGGGAACTTCTCCCGTGGGGTCCGTCGATGGTTCCGGCTCTTGAGTAAGACCTTCCTCTCTTGCGGTATTGAATGATGCAGTAGAATGGACCAGAGTCTCTCCAGAAAGTAGCGCTTCCCCGGATTCGAGGTGCCGCTCCACTTCAGCCGCCATCTCGGTTTCGTCTGCATCAAATTGTTGGGCGTCATTCGCTGTCGACCCACCGAGTCCAGCTACATTCGGACCGTCGTCGCCTTCGATCTCGTCGCCTTCGCCGTCCCCATCGCCAGATTCATGTCTAAGACGTTTCTCTTTCCCGCGCGTGAATGCGGGTGGGTCAGCCTCCTCTTCAAGCCACAGACTCCTAAAATCTTGCACCGTAAGATTCCCACTGGGCGTATTCTTGAACTCTTCTAGGCGCTTTTTAACCGTGGTGTCAGCGATTTTAACGACTTGAACGATCTCTTGCACGCTCCGTCGAAAGTTATTCATGCGTGCAGCGAGGAGTAGGCAGGCACCACAAATTCCTGAAGGACGACGGCCCGTACGAAGCCAGTCTCTGTCGTAGCGCTGAACGAGCCGAATCGCATCTGTTGCTACTTGATGGGTTTCTTCCCCGAATTCGAGCATGGCTGCAAAACGTCCAATGTAGTGAGCGGGGTCGATTAATGGTAATTGGATATTAAGTGTCCGGATGAGTTTGGTATACGTTGCCCCCAGTGTGAACACGTTGATCTGAAGTAGCGAAGAGCTAGGGTCAATCATAAGAAACCGGAGAACGAGTATGGCAGGTGCATACGCGAAGTTTATCGGAAAAATCAATAAGCATATGTGAAGTCTGTTTCATGCGACAGCTAACGTAGAGACAGGTGGCGGCAATGTGCTGACTGCGCCTTCCCTTGATAAAGTTGGTGGTGATGCAAAGATTGAACCATCGTTGAGCAGCCTGAGATATTTGTTCACTGAGCTTCATCGCAAATGCAACCTCGTTTATCCGTTTGCGACCTAAGACAGAAACAGAAGAGGGAGATTAAGGCGCGAACTCGTCGTCAAATTCAAGTGGCGACAGTGACTAACCATTCTCGATGACTTGCTCTCTTGATTCCATTCCTTGGCCAGCATACTTCCCACTCATTCTGGCACGCGCTTAAGGTCGGGCACGGGGTATTAGGAACAGAACTTGGAGTGGTGAAATGATCAATGCTCACTAGCACCTGCAGCGACGAAGCTGCCATTCGCCACTGCTGCCCCGCTCGAGGTTTCGCCGAAGGTAATTTCAGAGACAATCGTATTTTCTTCAACGACAGTCCCACATTGGACACAGAATCCATTTCCAGCTGCGGCATCATACTCGATGACAGTGCCAAAGCATTCTGGGCAAGTAGGCATTGGGAGTTGATTATCTTCGGAGAAGTCATTCAGTGGATTTGCTTCCGGTACCGTAAGCATCCCACCATTCACGGAAGGAACACTAAATCATCAATCCTCTGGCTTGTTAAAGCCTTGGCAATCGATCTTATCGAAGCATCTTCCTTCCCAAGAGCGGGGTGTTCAGTCCAGAGATTGTTACTTCAAAACACCCACGACCGAACTGTTTCTGGTTCCTTCCTCACGCATCCTCAGCACCCTTTCTTGATACGTGATGATAGATGTATCACCCAGGGGGGTTTGAGCTGCCTCACAGTCCATGATATACAAACCACGATCGGTTGCTCAGACATACATTCTACGACGATATCATCAATACTAATCTTTAGCGCGTGGTCGCGTTATCATCATCCGCGCCCCGCAAATCTCCCACCTTGAAGGTTAGAGTCACTGTCACATATGGATATTCTTAGTCTTATCGCCAAGCGAAGATAGGAAGCAAATAATCAACGTACATGGTGAGACCGACCATCGCATCGCCCAGATCCTCTGACACTGCAGCCAGAATTTTAGGATTGTTATAATGTGTGACGGCTTGGACGATAGCACGTGCACGTTTGGCGGGATCTCCAGACTACATCAACGTTCCCACCATGGCATTAGAGCAGGGAAGAAAAATGTGAAAAAGAATCCTCACGTGGAAGATACCAGATCCCACGAACACTGCAATACGAAAAAGAAAAAGAGGCAATAAGTCGGATGTTCCCCAATTCACACGGTTCTGCAGCAGAATGAACTAGGAACATACCCCCATCACACCCCAGCTGCATCATAAGAGCCGCATCGGCGGGTGTCGCCACCCCACCGGCCGCAAAGGTGACAACAGGCAATCGCTTTAGTCGCGCCGTCTCTTTCAAAAGGTGGTATGGCGCTCGGAGATCCTTGGCGAATGTGTACAACTCCTCGTCAGACATCGTAGATGCGAGACGGATAGAAGACTGTAAGGAGCGGGCGTGGCGGACTGCCTATATGCATAAAATGATGGTAAGTCAAAGACGACAGATAGACTGAGACACGAAACACCTCGACGACATTGCCGGTTCCAGCCTCGCCTTTTGTGCGGATCATAGCTGCGCCTTCGGAAACACGACGCAAGGCCTCCCCGAGATCTGTCGCCCCGCAAACGAAGGGAATACGGAAGGTATGCTTGTGAATATGACACTACAAGTATTGTGGCACGTTGAGTCGACGCATTGTTACGATATAGTAATAGGCAATACTAACCTGTTCATCGGCAGGGGTGAGGACCTCCGACTCATCGATATAATCCGCTCCGATGGCTTCCACTATCTAATATGACGGAGGGGGTGGGGCCGACATTTTCAGGCCAACTGGCAGTAAAGGCCGTTCATCATCGACCCACCTGTGCCTCCACAAAGTGGCCAACGCGCACTTTCGCCATCACTGGAATTGTAACAGCATCGATGATCTCCTTTATGAGCTTTGGGTCGCTCTAAAAAAACCCAAGCATCTAGTTAAGAAATTCTGGGGCGTGTAAGGAGTGAGAGCGCATACCATCCTAGCAACGCCTCCCTGGGCTCTAATATCCGCTGGGACACGTTCTAGAGCCATTACAGCACAGGCGCCAGCTTCTTCTGCGATCCTGGCCTATTCCATCGGGAGCGTCCTCAGTACAGGGAAGGAATGTCGATGAGGTGAGAACGTAAACATACCTGTTCGGCGTTCACAACGTCCATAATAACGCCTCCCTAGTGGGTATCGCACTAATATTAGCCCGCTCTGCCAAATGGTTTCTGTGGACATAAATGTTTTCACTCACCTTGAGCATCTGAGCGAGACCAGATTTAACGCCAAACGTGCCCACGGTGCTCGAACGCTCCTTGCTTTTCGGAGCTAGCCCAGGTAGCGCGGGGGTGAGCGGAGGAGCTTGGGTAACACTACCATTTGTCTCCCCTATCGCACTTGCTCGCGATGGTTGCGTTTCACTATCGTGCGGTTGTTTTCCTGTTGCAGACTAGTAGGACACTCATCTTTAGTGAGAGCGGTGCCGACAGATAAAACCCAAAAAAATAAAGGACGCACCATATGGACAGACTCTGAGAGCGAAGCCGGTCGTAAAAAGGGATAGGGAAGGTGAAACGAGTCACGTTTGGACCCGAAAAGTGATCGTCGATTGATTCCGAGCCCAACCACGTGACTGAGAAACCGACTGGTACGACTTTGCCTACCATCTTCGGTGGAGCGGGACGCCGTTTGCGAGTCGACTGAATCAACGGAGCGGGCAGACCGGGCACGGCGAGAGGAGTTCACGGACGACATGTTGGGGGTTGAGTGAGGGGGAGGACACCAATGAGGGGTATCATATAGTGAGTGAGGCCACAAAACGCGCTCACAAACGCACCAACACCAATGCGCACGGATCACTGAGGTCCATCAATTTCAGACACAACAGTACAATTCCTGAGTACACAAAGACAATGCAAAGACAATACAGAATATTGCTAGGGGCCACCCGCGGTGGTAAACATCGTGAATTAATCAAGCACGTCCTCCGCAACATCTTTCGCCTCCAAGCGTTTCTTGTCCACCCCACGTTCCCAGGCACGCCTAAGTCTTCCCGGGTTGCTGAATGGGACCACTTGGCCATTTCTAAATAAATCAACGACCACTTATTGAATACTCGCCCGGATAAGAAGCAACGGCTACCCACTGGGTCATCGTGGGAGTACTGTCCGGTATCTGACGTTTCTCTTCTCGCTTGCCGCCAGGGTTCGCAAATGGGATGATATTACCATTCCTGAAGCGGCCATTGCAAAGATGACATGTATCAGAGATTAAATGAGCAGTCCAGCGAGCACAAGCGCCACCACGTACTGGGCCATGGTCGGAATCGAATCTGGGATATCCTCACGCGCGTACACGATGATGACATCACTGGGAGGCATGGCTCCAGCTGCGCGGACGTGGTTATCGGCAGTAAGTGAGCGGTCTTCCAGATCGTGTGCCTTGCTCTATAATTTTGCTTTAGTAGAGAGCTGGTCGGACAGGAGCCCACATACGCGAAGTGGGAGGGGCACCAGCGGAAGGGCGACAGCGATCTGGCAAACCGCGAGCATAAAAAGAGATAAGACAGGGAACAGCGACGACAAGGAGAACATGGTGAGTGGGTAAGTGATATTGATCAAAGGAAGTGAAGGTAAATTAAAAATCCAAGTGGCCGGCCAGCGGTCGATGCGAAGGGAAAAGGAGGAAGAAAAGGGGGGAGGGAGGGGTGCGCGAAAGAACCAAGTGAGAGATTTTATACGACGCGCAGGTACGCTGACCTAGTCGAGGAAACGGAAAGTGATCAGTAACGCGTTACCAAGACTGCGGAGTTTCCCGGGTAACGCCCCCGCCTTCACCCAAAAAATATTTATGGCTGACCCACGATTTGCTCGCCTTCGCACTGATCCGCGCTTCAGAAAGCCAAAGAGCAGCCATAATAAAATAGTCATCGACGAACGCTTCAAGTCGATTTTTGACGACGACTCATCCGAGTTTAAGGGCAAGCGGAGAGGTCTCGTAATAAACAACTTCCAACTCGAGTACCAACTAATGTAACTCATTTCCAGCTCAGATCGACAAATATGGCAGAAAACTCTCCAAAACACACAATCGTGACCGCCTCAAGCGATTTTACCGCCTCAAAGTTGGGGACGAAGAAAAATCTACCGAGGAGCCTCCTGCGGTTCCAGACTATGCGCGGGGCGAAGTGTTATTAGAAAGTTCAGATGAAGAAGATCATCAATCTCACATAGACAGCGATGGTGACGTTGACAACCCTGTAACGCTTGGGGCGTCTATCCCAAACCAACGTCGGCCCGAATCTCCCCCATCGGATGCGGAACCGGGAGTCGATCTCGACGAAGAAACATACGATGCGCTCGACCGACAGGCAATTGCCTATTCCTCCAAATTTGCCGACCAGGATGGTGCCCGCCAAAAGCTTTCGGGCAAAGAAACGACGCGCATCGCAGTTGTGAACCTCGATTGGGACCACGTGCGCGCATTCCATCTCTTCAAAATCTTCAACTCGATTGCATCCCAGGGTGCGTCTGGCAGCAACTCGGGGAGTGGGAGGGTCCTCAACGTTCGCGTGTACCCAAGCGAATTTGGGAAGGAACGCATGTCGCGGGAGGAGAGGGAGGGTCCTCCTCCTGAAATCTTCCGGAAAAAAAAGGACGAGGATCTGGATGAAGAGGATATCAATGAACAGACCATCTTTGAGCAGGGCGATGGAAATGCTCAATATGATGACAATGCTTTAAGGAAATACCAGCTAGAGCGATTACGGTAAGCAATTTATTCCCTCATAATGCTTCGTCTGAATCCTCATGATGTCGATATGCACCGAAAGGTATTACTATGCTATTGTAGCATTTGATTCCGTCCCCACTGCTTCGCACACGTACAATGAGCTCGATGGGACTGAACTCGAACGATCCGCCAACCTCTTCGATCTCAGTTTTGTCCCTGAAGGCATGGAATTTGGTGAAGACTTCCGGTTAATGAATTTCCTCCATATCCAGGCCACGATTGCGGGGAGCTCATCTATCTAATCTTCAGGGACGAGTGCAAAGACGATTCTGGCCTCAACAAAGGCCTAGATTTCACCACGGATGTACGACATACATTGTCTTCCTTATGCCTATGCGCCTCTAACACTGTTCTCTGGGATAGGCGCTCCGCCATTCCAAAGTCAAACTCACCTGGGATGACGACGATGTAGAGCGGACCCAAATAACACGACGCACATTAACTCGACAACAAATCGAAGAGAATGACTTCAAGGCATATATCGCCTCCTCTGGCTCTTCTGATTCCGGGTCTGGGTCTGAGGTCGATGATCCCGTCCATACCAACACCATTGTCGGCGCATCCTCAAGAAGAACGAGCACAAAACAAACCCGCGACGAGCGACGCGCCAAACTGCGCTCCCTTCTGTCTGGCAATAATGACGGGCTTCCCGAAGGGTGGGGTGGGGTTGACGTACCCAGTGGCGATATCGAAGTGACCTTCGCGCCTGGCTTGACTAATTCGACGCCTCAGGCTGGAGATGGTGAAGAGGAAACTACTTTAGAGAGGTATAAGCGACGCCAGAAGGAGAAGAAGGTGGCTCGGAAGGCGATCCAGGAGGCTCGTGCGGAATCCACCGGCAAGAAGGCCGAGGCGACCGCTGAAACTGATAAATCGAATGTAAAGAAAAAAGCCCAGAAGGCAGAGTACGCCGACAAAGAGGATGAGGACGATGACCACTTTACGGCGGATGTGACAGATAGTCGGTTCCAGGCATTACACGAAGACCCCGATTTTGCAATCGATCCTAGTCATCCACAGTGCGTTTCCCTTTTCCTTGTCCATCACGGTCATTATTAAGCAGCTCTTTCTTGTGGTCTATAGGTTCAAGGCAACTAAGAGTATGGCCGCCTTCCTCCAAGAACGAACTCGGCGTCAGAAGGAAACCCGTTTCACAGCCAGCAAAGAGACTGCGCGGTCTGGGACTTATGATGCTGCCGACAGCGGTGACGTTCAGTCACTGATCGAGAGTGTAAAGCGGAAGAGCCAGGGTTCCGCCGTCCAAGGGCAGATGGTCAATAAGCGAAGGAAATGGTGATTGTGCGCATCTTAGCTGGTGCAATCCGCCTATCAAAACACAGCGAAACCAGGCCCGACTCCCGGGAGTTTTATTGTCCCTCTTTTGTAACCGTAAGCCGCTTCTGGCGTATCGTTTGAAGGCGGAATAGAAAATCCAGGCAAAGAAATCGGGATGATGGAGCGTGCTTATTTCGACTCAGCCTCTGTGGGGGATGAAGCCATTTCAACGCGACTGCAAAATTATGGACCCTCGAGGGGTACATATGTACATGAGTGGCAGTCATGATGCACCTAGGAGTAAGAAACCAGTTGCATGAGACGGTGCTGCTAGGATGCGAAGACAAAGATTCAGAGGCCACAGGCTGAAATTGAAGGCTAACTGCATGGCTGTGGTGTTTTAAACGGTGTGTTCCCAAGTATTATATTACTTGGCTTAATTATAAGCATAACCCCCTCAGAATTGGTGGCCCTCTTCACCAGCTTGTCTTAATATTTAAAAGAATACCAGGATCCTGAATTCTTCCCTCCACCACCCCCATGCCTGCCAAATCCACCGGAATCGATCACCCTCGCTCCGCCAGACAACTACCTACATCGACCTCATAGCACCAGCTGATCCAACTTGAATGTGCCTACGTCTCTAGCTGTCCCCCATGAACTCAGACACCAACGATCCCTCTCTACATCTCGATTATCTACCTACGGTACTGCTAGCCCTGTTCCAGATGTCGGCTTTCGCCTATCGATGGTCCTCCTGCGAGATTCGGCCACGTCTTTATCATCAATCCTCTTGGTGTAAGTGCGGATTCGACGCGGTCGGCACCACAAAGGAGAACCACCAAGGAGGATCTTCTAGAATTGCTCAAGAAATACTACACGGTCATCATCGTCGATGACTCTAGTTCGGTGCGTGATCGCGGCTGAGACAGAGCCAACCCGAGTTTTAAAATTCCATTTGCGTCACTGTAGATGGCTGGGCCTAGGTGGGCCGAAACCAGAGAAGCGTTGGCCGGACTCGCCGATGTGGCTTCGCAATACGATGTGGACGGGATCGATGTTCACTTTCTCAACGACCCCCGCGTTGGACAGAATATGACGACCGCGCAGGCCTCTTCAACACAATAGATCCAGATGGTATAACGCCCATCAGTGAAAAGTTGGAAGAATTGCTTCTCGCGTACCTCCTCGAAATCGAGCAGGCTCAGGACTCCGATAAAACTGGAGAAAGCCACGATGCTCTGAAGAAAATCAAACCGACTAATTTCATCATTGATGGCGCGCCCAGTACTGTATTGCATCGTTTGGGGAAGTCGGTGGTTACCACGTAACTCCCGTCGCTCCAAGACTCGTCGTCTTAACCTCTCATCGACGGTCAGGTAAACCGAAACGCGTCGACATCTACGAGGTAAGGTTCCTTTGAAAGGGGTTAACAAGCTTAGCGGGTCGCATGGCCCTCTGATATGAAGCAGTACGAACGAGCCTCAATAACTGCTGTATAATCGAGACCCCCTGTCGACATGGAGAGCCAACGGTTGTTCCCACAGATGCGCACCCGAACAATCGTAGTCACTTGAGTGGATTCACCGCGGATTCCGCGTTCATTGACCGGGATCGACAGGGCGAGTTTGTTGAGTCCATATATAGACAAGGATCAACCCGGGCGACGAGGCCACGAATTATTCTTCAAAATACCCGAGTGACAGTGGGCGCAAGCCCCTCATACTGTGCCTGGATCGAGCAGTGTTCGCCTAGTCCCGAATTCGGCTGCACCCGACAGCGATGACGACAGGATTTCTGGACGAAAGCAGAGCGGACCAGTGTCTCGGGCTTACGCCTCCTTGATGAGGCCCAATTCGAATGCCTCTGGGCTCCTTCGGATGACTTTGGCCAAATTTAAGATCTGCACTCTCAAGTCAGCCCAAACTTCAATTTTGGAAATATTTAAAGCGTCCATTTACCAGTGGTCTCGAGATTTTAACCCTCTCCTGACACCCCATTTGCTGCACTTTCCTGTTATCTACGTCCTTCGTCGTCATGTCTGAGATGCGAAAGTACAGCGCTTCGTTCTTCACTTTCGTTCCCGTTTTTGCCCTCGGCAGGCCTGAGCTCCCGGATCTCTTCGCTGCTGCCTTCGAGATGTTGGGTACAACGTTGTTCTTATTCTTCAGCTTTATGATCTGTCTTGTTGGCCAAAACCTTTCAACTGAGGGCAACCACCTGCTGATTCAAGTTGCCTGCTCGCTGGGTTTCACCACTTCGGCCTTTCTGTTCGTCTCTGTCTTCTATAGGTGAGTGTCGTTATGGCCCCAGAGATGCCCAGTTCTAATCAACACTATTTTTTCGTGCAGTGTCACTGGAGGTGCTTTTAATCCCGCCATCTCCTTCTCATTGTTTAGTTTGGGGATCATCAAAATCTGGCGTTTTCTCTTCTATAGTATGGCTCAGGTTCGTTTTCAGAGGCTCCCCGCCCAGAGAAGCATATTGTTGACATCGTGTCACAGATCCTTGGAGGAATAATCGCAGCAGCTTTGATCAAGGCTTTATTCCCAGGATCTCCTAATGTCGAAAATGTACTTGCGCCCGGCGTTGGATATGCCCGGGGAGTGTTCTTAGAAGCCATCGCTACTGGGGCGTTGGTTCTGACAGTCCTTATTCTCGCGATCGATAAGCGTACTATGACTGGCGTATCTCATGCCCCTGTGAGAATCCAATCTAATACCTGTTATTTGTTCTATACTAACCCTTGTCCAGTTTGCAATTGCGGCTGCTCTGTTCTTAGGCCACATGATGAACATCCCGTACACTGGGGCCGGGTTGAATCGTAAGTCGATCTATACCACGAGTGAGAGTTAACACCTGAACTGTCCCCCTAGCCGCCCGCTCTTTTGGTCCCGCAGTCCTTGAAGGTTTCCACCACGATCATTGGGTTGTAAGTCACCCTTCTACGACTATCTGTGTTTCAGCCTTTGATTCGCTATGATTTCGTAGTACTGGGTAGGACCTATTCTCGGCTCAGTCTTTGCCGTTACGGTCTATAAACTTCTACTCTATGCGAAATTCTGGACTTTCGCTGGAAGTGGAGGCAAGGCTCAAACCGTTCTTCTTCAACTTGCTGAAGAGAAAGTCGTTGTTCCTTCTGAGACAAGTGTGCCTAAGGAGACTCTGCCGAACGACGAAGAGAACTGTCTCGAACGCATTGATATCGATTCTCCCAGTACTAGCGCAGCTCGGGGCCACTGCACGCTCGATCATTGAAGGAATTCCAGCAGCCGGCACTACGTTACTACTATAAGCCCCGAAGCAATTTTAACGTCGAGTTCTTCTAGATACTCTTTTCCAGCAAATAGCTCTGTCATTGAAATTTGAACGTTGCCAATAAATGGTTGGGCTTATTTTTCAAATAGAACTCGATGCATAGCTGAAATTCGAGTGTCCTCAAGAATCATCGATATCTGAGATGGGTTTCGTGCCAGTCGTGCACCTTGAATTTCACTTCGCCAATAACTTGGGACTGATTGAATGGTCCGAGAGCAGACACGAGGAAGAGCAAAGGCTATGCTTTGCGAAGAGTGCAATTAGAGTGAACGAAGTAAGAACTCGATATAAGCGGGGGAACTTGACGTCACCGACCGAGGAAAGCTGGTCCATCGATGCAGAGAATTACAGAGCATCTTGCAGAAAGATATCATTGAATATATTAGTTGTCAATGTAATCCAAGCCGTTTGAAACTCTACGAATCTCCAATGGCCACAACTGCAGCGACATTTGTCAGAGTTCATTCCAAACTAGGGCCTTATGTAGAATTAAGCAACGCACCCTTACAATGGCTCTGACTTGACCATCAAATAGCCCAAATGGCACGGGGCCATAAGTCTGCGAATCGAGGGTCGCCGCCAGATTATCCCCTTGCACCCAAAAGTGATTTGCGGGGACAACAGTGTGACGGACGGGCCTGGCGGCGCCTGATTTTTGATCATTTAGGCTCGCAGGTGCGGAGTGTGGATTGATGCAAATCATGTCACCAGGAAGGCCAATAAGACGTTTGCATACAAGGCGAGTACGGTCGATGGGGGACTTATAAGATATCAGAGAACCTCTCGTAAGGGAAGGATGGGAATTTGATGGTGGCTGATCCCCATGACGCAAAATTTTTGGAAGGGTGAGACGATGAGATATTCGGTCAGTGATAACCCAATCGCCTCCGTTGGCCAACGTAGGGAGCATGGATGGCCCTTCGGTCTAATAACGCCACGGGATTAGTACATTTGGAAATAGTGGGTGAAGTGAGGGAAGTTGTCGATACACACTGGCTTAATTGAACCGATGTGCTCAGTGACTAGATGCCATATGAGCACTGCCTGTTCGCATGGCATCGAATGGTTCCAGGAAAACATATCAGGGCATGCATTCCCGCGTGAATGGAGAGCATAAGAGCATACGTTAATAGACACAACGGCTGGTCGGGCACTCCGAAGTCCGCTCCACAGCATCCTGCGAAAATCCAGTCCTAGGACCGCCATATAAGCCTTTCTAAGCTTGCTGGAAATGTACAAAGCCAATATCCAACTGACTATCCATAGCCACCTTCACCCTGTGCGACTAGACATCGAAAAACGGAAGCAAGTCGCAAAAAATTCAACTGGGGAGGACTTTCATTACTGCGCATGGCATCCAGCTATGATGCACGAAATGTATGATGCAAAGAGCTGAGTTTCTATTATCTCTGACCAAACAATTTTTGGTGGGGGAAGTAAACGAAGACGCATTGTGTAACTTCTATCACACGTATTTGCCGAACAATGGTATTAATGATTGTGCCAGGGTGTAGCTGAAGACGAGTTTTGGCCCCACGACAAGTATCTATGACAGAACAGGGTTCAGAAGGAATGATGTAATAGAGAGAACAGAACGCACTTTGGGTGTTAGTCCTTTAAATAGAGCCAATGGACCCTCATTCTTCAAAAGTTCCCTGAGAACAGTCACCCCGCTAACTTTATGCTCAAAATTTGCATTTTGTATCCGTGTCTTGACGACGTCAAGAGGCGCAGCCACCGTAATGGATGTGACGGCTCCAGCAATGGACGCGAAAAAATTTTGAACCCATGTTGCCTTGGAATAATCCTCAACACCGAGGATCACATCTTTTGTGAATGCTGATGCGCCAAACAACTAAAAGAACGTTCGTGTGATGACCACGGCACATAAACTGGGCAAAGACATACCGCGAAACTGCCAGGCGCATTGCGCGCCATTGTCCAGCCCCAGCCTCGATACAATGTTGTCCCCTCTTCTGCGATAATTCGGAAGACACCTCGTCCACGGAAAGTCTCAGGGTTCACCTGGCGTTTAATTTTGAGCACATCTAGGGGCAACAAGAGCTGGTACGAGGCAAATCGTAGTAGTCAGGTATGCATACAGACCACAATGCGCGGCATACGCACAACTTCGCCAATTCCAGTCATGCTAGTACGTCATCAATGAACATAAGCAATAATAAATATGATGGAGAAAAAAAGGGCTTACCTCCCGGCAGTGGCTTGCATCAGCAGTTTCCCCTTCTTTTCCCCGAATGTATTGGTAAATTGGGAACGATAATGGGAGACGAGGATGTCGTTGAAATACGGCTGACCACCGAATTTATACACACGTTGAGCGACCTTATAGCCCGCCGCATACCCAAGACCGGGAAATAGCGATAAGGATTTTTTTAATAGTGTCGCGCTTGCCTGGTCGCGGAAGATGATTGGGCCAAGATTGCTGAACGAGACCTATATGTATATGTCATCAAATTCAACATCGTAGCCAGAATTCAGGATACATTTGCCTCACCTTGGCCTTGTTACTCATCAGTCTCTTAGCTATCGTGTCCACGGGGTGGAACACCAATAATTCAGCAACGCCTGATAGACGAGTATTAGAATGGTCCGCGATTGTTCGCAACAGGGATGCCACTTACCCGAGGCACCTGAGCCTAGGATGCGAGCAGCGCCTGAGTCACTCGATCTTCCACTAGGGGCGGGCGACATTGCTAAAAAATTGGAATTGAAGTGGGAGGGAAATTGCCGAAGCCAGAGAACGAAACATCTTGGTCCACTAGTGAGCCAGAATACTTTCCTCAGTTTAAAATTCGTCCATGGTGGGCTTGATCCCCGTATCGAGGTCAATACCGTGGCCCAAGACTCTCTGTTCTTTGGGGTAGTCGTGTTCTTACACTTACCATAAGGCTATAGTGAAGCACTAGGAAGTCTGGGATTCCTTTCGAGCCACTTTATTCCATCCACAACCTCGTTCGTAGGAGGTTCTTGGCCGTCATTAATACAATCTCCTATCCTTCGTTTTCAACTCTTGCCAACCGTCTGGAAATCTCGGTATATACTTGGGTCTCAGGATGTATGCGGACGCCCCAGAGCAGTTTTAGATATATTTCGAACACGAATTAGTGAACAATGAGCCATTTTATGAAAAGCCAGGATTATTTCCAGTGACAGAAAAGGGCCTATATCCAGCTGGCCCCAAGTCGGACCCGTCGAGGGCCCAGTCGTGGCCCCGACTTACCCCTAAGAGCACATGAAGGTCAGATCTGCAACCCAATTACGGTGTAACCGGGTTAGCTACACTGTTCCCTCTCATACCGACTAACTCGGTCAATTCTTTCACACCAGGCTCAATATTCGCATAATTTTAGAAGTCTTCAAACATGATTCTAAAGTTCTCTAGCACTTCCTTATCATCAGCATTGTGCCCTCGAAGCGCTCCATTTACAATTGCAGTTTTCCGTTTTTGGATCTCCAGGATACGTTCCTCGATAGTGTTCCGGACCTACAGACACGTCGGCGGCAGGAAGGGGAATCAGGGTGACGTTATTAGCACCTAGTGTAGACTCTCACGATCAATTTGGTCACTTGAACAGGACGCTGTTGACCGATCCGATGCACCTGAACGATATTGGCTGCATCAAAGGTTGTCTAAACAAAGAGATGGAAATAGAAATTACTCGATCGATCGCCTGATCTTCCACAGCCTCATTCCACCAGCAGTCCATCTACTCAACATGGGTAATTGAGTAACTTACAGCATCATCATGGACAATATATACCATATACACAGAATTTGCGGTTGTCAGGTTCAGCCCAACACCCCCCGATTTGAGCGACTATACAGGGCAAATATGAATCGCATGAAGTACAGCATTCAGAATTGGGGTATACCATGATAAAAACTTTGGGCTGCTGCCCAGGATTCATAAATTCCTTAATAGCCCGAGAGCGTTGAGGCTGACTCATGGATCCATCAAGTCTGCTCCACGCGAACGGTTCCCGGTCGAGAGCTTGGGCAATTAGATCGAGGAAAGAAGTCCATTGACTGAAAACTACAGCGCGAAAGCAAGGGTCTTGATCCCGTAAAGAACGGAGCGATTGGAGGAGGGCATCGAGCTTAGTGCTGCCTTGGAAATCATTTTTGCGAAGTAGCATAGGTGGCGAAGACATGGGCAGGATGTCGCTGGACGTTGCTCGCACATACTGTACTTTGGGAGGCACCGGAAGAAGTTCACTCTCCTATGAAGTAGGATGCTCTAAATCAGTCGAAGGCATGTGCGCGACGCAACATTAACATGCCTTAGTGGGGGCAGAGCAGATCGGACAAGCACCTGATTCCCCATTCTTCCTGAGATGACGTAAATGCCCGACTACACAGTCTTTGCATCTGATTGTGGACCAACACCATTGAAGCAAGGGAGTATAGCAAAAGGCATGGAGGCTTACGCGGTATGTAGGCATTTCTCGAGGAGAATTTGCGTATGCATAGGCTCAAAGCAGATTACACAATCATCGGGGTTAGGATCCGAGCCTTTCAACCTCTCCAATGCTGACTCGGCGTATGTGGGGGACTCTTTCTTGACTTCCCAAGTCGGGTATTCGGCAATTCGCTCTTCTGCAATATCAGTACTTCCCTTAACGAGGGCGGGGTGGCAAGCGGCTCGACGAAGTCTATGGTATATTAGAGGAAGAAATTCAGACGAAGATGCTGGCGACGCACGTCATGATGCGCGCAAGAATGCTAGTCATATTTTTGACTACTAGCCCTCTGTTGTTCAGCGAGTCATAATCTGCTTTGATGTTCTTGTATAGACTGCCGTAAATCTTCGACTCTTCAGGTGATAAATCGAGATATTGGATAGACACCGCCTTGGGGGGAAGATGAACGATCAGGTTGCCGTCTTTATCGCGGGTCGTCTTTTCTCGACGGAGAAGCACGGATTCAAGGATTGCTTGAACAACCTCCATGGCGCTATACGCGAAAATAAGCAAGGAGATGACTCGTATAACCCGCCAGGACGTACCCTGGATCCTTGTTCATGAAGGGAGTGGTGATGAAGCTGTAGGATTGAATATTTAGGAAGGACTTTTGCCTACTAATATGGAAGGTACCTATTAAAAAAAGCAAAGTTAGCCCACGGATCAAATTGGAGGAATCGGCTTGAATCAAATAAGCAATAACGTTATTAGGATGAAGGACGGAGACGAGATGATCTTTCTCACAGGAGCGAGTACAGATCCTCGAGACGATTCGTAATGGGGGTTCCTGTGAGTGCCCACCGACATCGACTCGAGAGATCATAGACTGCTTTGGCGGACTTAGATGAGCGGGACTTGATATAATGAGCTTCATCTAATACAACTCGTTTCCACTCCTCTGTCCAGGCAGGCCATGTCACTCTTCATTCAGATCTTCAAGAACCAAACGGGAGCACACCATCATAGAGGACGCTGGATCCGCCAGTCTTCAGCGTCTTCGCGTGCTCGGCTGCAAGGGTACCATAGCTCGTGATGATGACGTTTATGCCGACACCGAAGGGAGCAACGCCCCTAGTCTGGCCATGCCACAACGACACCTGAACACTACCCTTGGCACTCGATCGAACGATTTCATCTCTCCACTGGCTGAGGAGAGAGACTGGGGCAACAATGAGGGTTGCAGTTGGGCCTGTGTCGCCACCAATGAATTTTGAGGATGGGGCGCGTCGTGTGGGGGTGAAAACATCCTCGAGTGTCCCCTTTCGCTGCTTTACCCCTGCCCCCTGGGGAATTGGCGGCTCTGGGTCACGATTGGCGTGGAGGAGGCTAGCAAGCATAATGGATTTGCCCAATCCCACTTTAATTGAGTAATTGAGACATGACTAAGACTTGACAAAAAATAAGGTATGGGGAACGCTTACTTTCATCACTGAGAAGACGGCAGACACAGGAGATGGATCAGTGGCAGGACCAGAAAGAGACCAAGCGAATCGAGGTGAGACCCACGCAAGGATCCCGCCTTTGCAACTCTTATCAACCCGCGGAAAATCGAGGGAAAGCTCGCCAGAGTAAGGATTCAAGTAGAACGGAACCTCTGGTTGAGTTAAATCGTACGCGCCAGTATGATCTGGCTCTAGCGGAAAGTTGTATCTGGAAATTGTGGTTAACAACATTAGTTTCAGGAAACGGTTAGCAACGAGACGTACTCTTCCCAAAGAGGATGCATTGATGTGTTCATGCGAGCTCCACCTTCACCACGCTCGATGCCATACATCCACCTGGATGGAGGTGTCAGCATGAGGACCGCAATGACTCCCGTTGTACATACCGGAGTGCTTGTTTCTGATATGGTCTGAGAGTTAGTGCGAAGGAGTCAGGAGGCTCCATCTCCTCCATGGTCCGATCATTTTGCTGGGCCCTGTGATTGTCGCGCAGTAACAAGCTGATCGTTGTTATCCCAATGAGATGGAGATTTATGCTCACTTCGTATAAATCAGTGATAGTTGAGTATCACTCAGTTCCTCTCCTTCGACTTCTACCTCTTCTGCGTCCTCGTCATCCCCTATGATTTCGACAGCTTTTAATTGGACCGTGTCCACTTTTTTAATGTCCCCCACACTCTTGGTGTGGGGCCGTTGATTCTTGGGAGTGACCATTGTTCGAACGGGAGGATTGGGATGGACGGGTTTCAAGTTTACGGCCTCAAACAGCTGCACAAGCGACTGCTTTCTCTCTCGATAGACTTGCTCGTCGACAGTTTCCTTCCCCTCGGCCCACATGTATGGTTTTTTATAATTCTCGACTTCGATTGAGGACTTCACAGGCGAGGGTTCGAAGGCGGTTGAAGTCATATACGTACGAAGGCTGAGGACCACATTGTTCCCTGTGCGGAGGGGTCTAGGGCAATCGATAACTGTACCTTGGATTGAAATGATCTTCATATCCATAAGTTTTGACACCCAGCTTGCAACTTTGTTCGGCAACCGTCCGACCTCTATGTAATCAAGCAAATCACTTAAATATTTTCGATCCAGAAGTAGAATATACGACGTGTAAGACAAACAAACCAGATCCGCTTGCGTTCAAGAAACGAACAACGTTGTTTTCCTTGGAATTATTCTTCGCTTTTGAAGCCAATTTAACTTTGGATGAGAGAGGAAGGGCTGTTCGGTTCTCTGTCCCCGTGTCCAAAGCACTACCTGGAACACGAGTGCCCGTTTCATCTCGTCGAACGAAGACAGAATCCCCGGATCGGATGTAGGTCGTGGCCTTAGTATCAGAGGTTGTAGCCCAGCCTTCGACAATAAAGTCGCCTAGAAATCCTGAAGTCGTGAGTCTTGACGGCCCTGGCAGTGTTGAGGACTGAGAACTTGAGCTAAACGTGGGTTTTTCAGGATGGGGAATAGATTTCTGACGGTTTGACGAAGTCTGCCTCGTAGTATAGTTCGATACTTCAAGGTCTGTTGTCGACGGTGCTACTGACGTTCCTTCAGTACGTCGCTTCTTGTTGGGCGGAGGACTAAATGAGGGCACAGATGGGACAGGTGATGGTCTATATTTCTCATCCATCTGCGCGTCATCCTCGTCTTCGAACTCATCATTGGAAGCAGGGAGGTAGTTCTTTTCTGAGATTGCAGCGGCAGGAGTCTTGGAAGGGGGCTAGAGGACATGGACAGATGAGCTCATCTCCGCATCTCGAAAACACAAATCGGTGTATCGTTTACCTTGGCCTCGTCCTCATCCGAGCTGTTGGTAAAGAAGTGGCCCGTTTTCATTTCCTGTCTAAGCCAGGGCGACCCTACGGTTAAGCGACCACGTTTGGGTCCGGACGCGCACATCACAACGGCTCAATACGGTACAACCTTTTTGGACAACAGTGCGGGGGCCTGCCACCCCATACCCCAAACGGACAGCAGGACCACCTCCCCCCCTCTTTGATGCTGCGTAGTAAAGTGATTTTTATTTTTATTTTCATTCCTATATTCTCTCAGTGGCCGGACATACGGCCACCACCAATGTTGATCCTCATAATTGGCCCCACCACCCGCACCCACAACCCCGTCCCCACCCCAGCCAATTCAAAGAAAGAACCACTTTCGTACTCAGTCCTATTCCTACACAAGCATGTATATTTACCTACTAGCACGAGACCGCCCTCGGCGCCTGCCGGCAGCCGGACGCGAGTAATTGACTTTGGGCAACATCCGGATGCAAATCCGGAAACTCTGCTCGCCCAGCAACTCGGCGGCGGATCCAGATGGTGTTATATACATACGAAATTGGACTGGTCGTATTCAGCACTGTAGTGTGGTGGCTGAGGTGCTGTCGGAATGTATTGTTTTTTGCCTTTCCCCGGTTCGAAACCTGTGCAAGTCAAGAGATCAAATTAAGCGCCCATCCCGGTGTTCCGCCGTGAAGCATGCAGGATGTTTGGGAAACCTCCTTTTAGCTTATTCCAAACGTTATCTCAACTCCACATTCATCCCCATATGAACCACCCTTGCGCGCGCGAGAAGTCAGATATTTCCTTTTTGGGAATGTTCGATTATCTTCTTCAAATTCACCCGGGACTTCTCAAGTAACTTTAAAATATAACTAATAACCTAACTCTGTAAATTTTACGAGCCCAAATACCGTATTTACCGACTTACACACCCCTCACCTTCGGCCGGCGTTGAGTTGTGGCGCCGAATTTCCGGTTTTTGCTTCCGGATGTTGCCTAAAGTCCTCAACTCCGGACGCGGTATATTCTTCCTCCTCCTCAATACGGTACAAGTACGGTACAACACAAATGCCACTTTGAATCATCATTGCCACACAAGTTCATTCTGTTTCATTGTTGACGTCTTCTGCTTCCAGTGTGCATCTGCCCTCATACCTAGTCACTCGAGGCGCCCACGACCGCCTTTCAAGCTCCTGACCCAACACTCAGCTATTCTGAACGATCCTGACGACAGCACTGGGGTGAAACCTCCGAAGTCTGGTTGAATGTTCCAATCCGTATAAGGATCAGTCGGGTGCATCGTCCGCAAGAGGTCCAATTGTTCATGCCCTTTATACCAGACTACATCCAATAACTGAGGAATGAGTTCAGTAATCAGCAGTGTAATTCATGTTTGGATTCGACCTCCCGGTACATATTTGGATCAGTACAACTAGAGTTGATACAGAGAATACAGCTGATTACTGTGTCTGTTCCGCATATATCTAACACCAGGATACACTGGTAAGTGAGAGAATAACAAACGTTAGATATGATTACCTTAATGGTCTTGTCTGCGCCACCAGTAATGAGCCGGGTACCAGTTTGATCAAAAGTTGAGCAAAATACACCTGCTTCAGCTTCAAGAGAGCCAGGTTGAGGGATGTCCTCTGCGTTTTGAAAAGGAACGCCCGTTTTGTAGTCCCAAAATGTTAGTGTGCCATTGTCACCTAGTAGGATCCAAGAATCGAAATGATTATCAACAAGGCAACCAAAAATATACAAGTAAAAAGCCTGCCGCCTGAAAACAGAACCCCGTCTGCATTGACACTGAGGGTATTTATGATGGCGTCGTGCCCGGAAAAATTGTGGACGAAAATGCCTTCTGGACATTTCCACTTTTTAATGTTATTCCCGCCTGCGGAACCCGACGCAAACGAGAACTCGGTGGGATGAATGGCTAATGCACGAACGGACTTTTTGTGATGTGTAAGCTGTGTGAGGGTTTTTCCGGCAGCGAGATCCCACAACCTATCCGAAGACTTGAGCGTGGAATTCAGAGGTAATTCGTGTGGTGGAAAAGTCACCGAACAGTCGAATCCATGGATGCTGTAATGACTTGTGGATCTGATTCTTGACAGCGAACGTCTGCTACGGTCCCTGTATGCCCGCTCAGGACGTGTATCTGTGCTTTTGTTCGCATATCCCACACTCTAGCGGAAGCATCCCGCCCAGAAGTGACTAAAATGTCAAGCGTCGGGTGAAGGCTACATTCGTCCAGTTACGAATGCATCCAAAAAGTGCGGACAATATCAAACTTTACCTTAGAGCGTACACACCAGACAAGTGACCGTGATAATGACGAATAACTTTATTGGACTCTAGATCCCAGCATTTTACCATCTAGTGGTCCGAGAACATTTGTCAAGGCCATTGTTGCAATCGATCGAAACATCGAGTCCCTCTCACCTTGTCCTCTCCAGCAGAGAATAGATATGGATGTCGCGGACTAACCGCGAGACCTCGTACAGTGGATATATGACCCGTCAGGGAAAGTTTCAGCTCTCCAGACGCAAGATCCCAAATCTTTACAACTCGGTCCCCAGCGCCAGTCGCAAACCACTTATTTCCTGGTTCCACAGCAACACTTCGTACCCATCCTAGGTGGCCTGAAATAACACGAACGAGTTTCCAGGGGGGATGGTAATCTGGCTTGACTTCGCGAGCCTCTTTCCGTCGAATGAGGGCCTGAGAGAGAGTGGATTGTGGATGTGATAGGGGGTTTGGAGTTGCGTGCGTGGGCCCATTTCGCCCGATATCCTCTATCAAGCGAATACTTTCAGTTTGAGCTATGTAGCAATGTTAATGAAGACGAGGAAATGAGAATCAATAATATGTAGAGAGACGCTGAATGACAGAGATCGTGGTCTTACGCCCTGCTGTGATTATTTGTGATCGAGCCGGCCCCACTGGACCTGGCTGTTGAGCCAGAAGGACAGCAGGAAGCGTCTTAACATCACGATATTCGTCTCTAATCTTCATAGACAATCGCATCCGAGCGCTATATATCGGTAGTGTCTAGTACCTAGCAAGGCCAGATAGCAAGGCTACAAACCCACCTCTTTTCATCATCTTTGGCGCCTAAGCTAGTCCCCAAAAACACGGAGGCCGTCCGCTTCTCACTACGTCGAAGAAGATATTCAAGGGGAGGGACCGTTCCGGTGGAGTCAACTTCAGCCATCAACTCGTAACGAGACTCGAAACTGGAACAAAGGGTATCGGAGGTTGCCGAACGCTCTCCGATAATATCATTGAGGTAAAATAACAGAAGCAGAGCAGTGGTTTATCGTAAAGAGAGATAAGAGTGCAGACGACCAAAAGGAAAGGAAGCAGGAAAAATAGCCAATATACTGTAGAGCAAATAGATTGGATATGTAATCACAGTTTCAGCTCTGTCAACACTCGGCGTGCTAGCATCTGGTATTGCCAGGCGTCACCACCGATGCGGCGGAACTGTAACCCGTAGAATGGAATGAGGGGCACCTGTTTGATAATATGGAATTCAGCCAGCTATTTGCAAAAAAAATAGCAAATGACGAACCTTGATGATGTTGATTTCGAACCTTACACAGAAAGCGCTATTTGCTGTAATCTCAAAGATGTCCGCATCGACCTCGCCAACCGTATGAGAGCGTGGTGCGTTGAAAGTGGGATCCGTTGTCCTGGTTGTAGTATGGTCTCGAGACACCGGGGCGGGGGGATATTTGGATGCAAATGGAGAGTTTGAACGGGGGGGCGACGTCCCGGCAGCAGCATTAGGGGTTGCGGGAGGATCACCACCGACATTCAAAGCGTTCAGCATATCAATAGTATCGATAGTATTTGTGGAACGAGTTGTGGATGGGGGTTGTTGGGTATTATTAGGGGGAGAACCAGAATTATTGAATACTGAAGAGGCATTCTTTGTGGTGTCGCCATTAACAGTGGAGAGGACGCGATCTGTTCCCGAGTCTGGGCGATCTGGAAGGTCTTTTTCTTTTCCCCTCCTTCCAAAAGACATTCGGGACACTTTCTTCCCGATTGTACGATGGCGAGGGGTCGCTGTTGGGGCATCGTGCGAAGACTCTCCGTTCAAAACGGATGAAAGGTCGATGCTGGGAAGGTGTATGCATTCGAAGCCTCCACGGATTTCACGATACTGCACTTGCATGCGATTCAGTACCCGGCGGAGGTCGGTGCGAATGACTCCAGGTGGTTTTGTAGTTGTAGTAGCAACCGAGAATAGACCCTTGAGGAAGATCGGCTTGACGCCCAGGGCAGCCCCCGTTGAATCGTCCGAGTGCCCGTTCTCCACAGGCTCACCCCCATTAGAAGCTGCTACGTGAACCTCCTCAATCTCAGGTGTCCGGGGATTGACCTGACTCAACCGATTAGTTGGCTGGGATTGGCCGGAGGATAGGCCAATACTTGTTGCCGGTCGTCCATCTGCACCGCTGGACTTTCTGGACTGGACGCGAGTCGCCCCAAAAACGCGTCCAACACTCCCAACGCTTCCTCTACGATGGTGGTGAGCTCCCTTCACATGCGGTTCCAAAATCGTAGCAGCACGTCGATGCATGCTCCCAACTGGTTGCGACGTGCTTGAAGCGACGCCGTTTTTACTTTCAATGGGCCCATTGATCTTGACACTCGGGATATCGATTGGGGCAGTTGGGGGTGGAAGATCAATCTTCTCCTTTTCCAATCCTGTACTAACATCAGAAGGGCGAGGTGAAGATGGTATGATGACGCTGGCTCGTTTACTGTGCCTTTTTTCATCCCTACCGAGGAGGGTCCCGAATTTCCGCACAAGATTCGCGCCGGGTGAGAAGGCGGGCTCCTGCTGGTTATCGATGTTGTCAGGAACGACAATCTTAGAATTCTCAATTGGCACAGGTAGGGGTTTCTCCTTCTCGTCTCCCCTTGATGGGCCTGGGTCTTCCACTGACGTCGGGAGCCTTTGCATCTGTTCCTCCCGTAGTTTCTGCCGTTCCATACGGTCCTCGAAGCCCTGTACTTCAGGCCCTGCAGTTCTCGGGGCTTCCTCCGGCACAGCATTGCCCCCGAAGCCGAGTGTTGCCCAACCCCGAAGGACAGTGGGACGGTGGCTCAAGCTCTGACTGCGGCGATGTGTCGAGACTGGCGGAGCCCGTGGCAATGCTGAAGGGAGCACCCTCGAGGCAGGAAGGTCAAGATTTTCTTTATCAACAGATATAGGGGGCCTTGGGAGGATGGCAGTCCCGATACCATCAGTCTTGGGTCGTGGCTGTGCAAAGGACACCTGTGGTGGTGCTGGTGATGGCGGCGCCTGAGTGGAGGGGGATTCGTATGACATTCCGGAGTAATGAGGGGTCTCGGGTGCTGGGAGACGAGGAAGCGGCATGTTATAATCCGCCTTGATAGAAGGGACGAGTTTGGAGGGAGTAGTCGGGGCAGTTGATGAAGCTTGAGATAGCGAGGTAGCAGTCGGTGCTGACAGACCATCAGCATATATTGATGGGGTCTCTCCCTCAGCAGCAAGCGAAAGCTGGCTACTGGCAAAGTGGCCTGCTCCATATACCCGTTCACGTTCGAGCTTCTCCCGAACGAGGTAGTAGATAGAGATGAGAGGGTGGAACCCACGGGTGGGATCTAACTGTTCCTTGTTTTCGAAGATCGGTTGAACAAGCGGGTCAGTAGAAGTCTTGGAAGGGGTGGCAGGATGTGAAGGCGAGATAGAAAACAACTTTCGTCGATAGAAATCCAGACCCGAGAAGCGCTTCGTGGATTTTCTGCTCGGCGTAGAGTTTGACAGGTCGGCGTCTGGTCGATTAATACTATCCGCCGACATGGAGGCGTACATGCTGTAGGACTCCCCCGCACCCCATTGCTTCCCATTCCTCAGGGCCTCTCGCTTTCGTTCCCAAACTTCAACAGCGCGGCGGTACGTCTCCGACTTCAGGATCTCCGCCAGACGATTTTCAATGTCGTCCTCGGTTCCGAATTCGAACCCAGTCATACCCCGAATTACAGCTCGTTCGAGCTCATCGGCACGCAGGGGCTCTCGGTGGACCAGATGTGGGTCTGGCGGGCCGGCGAAATTACGCACCATCCAGGGATGCGACAGGACCTCCGGCAAAGAGGCTCGAGCATTTGGATTCGTGACAAGCATACGAGACAATAGGTGTTTAATTTCTGTATGATGACGAGCGCCCATCAGCTAAAATATTTAAACTGAGCAGCTCCCACTCACCAGCGCTAAGCCACACAGGATACTCGACAAGTCCCCGCTTGATCTTGGCATGTAGAGCCGGCATACTCTGGTCATCGAACGGCACCTTACCACATACGAGGACATAGAGGACCACCCCGAAGGACCATACATCTACTTCTGGACCGGTGTATATTTTTGCGTTGAGTAGCTCAGGAGCAGCAAAGTAGAGTGAACCACAGAAGGTAGAGAGGTGGGAAATGGGGTCATAAAGATTAGAGAGGCCGAAATCGATGATTTTGATATTTCCAGTTTGAGATATTAGAATGTTCTCGATTTTGAGGTCTGACGAGACATTATTACTTGGACAACGTCAAGTTAAGAGTGTGTACCCATACCTCGGTGAACAACACTGTTCCGGTGGCAGTATTCTAAGGCACTTCCAATCTGTCGAGCAAACTTACGAGCCACGCGCTCCCGCAATCGACCATGACTGATAATGTAATCGAGCATCTGTCCGCCATTAACGTATTCAAAGACCATATAGTGATGATGTGGGGTTAGGATCATTTCGCGCATGCCGCAGATGTAAGGGTGATAAAGTAGCATTGACATGGAGGCCTCTCGCATCGTCCGGATCTCCTTGGAAGCTTCTTTCGCAGCTTGCGAAGCGACGTAAGATGGACTCTGGCCCTGGGCATGCTTAGAAGGTTTTGACGGCGATGGGGGTGGCACCCGGGGTACAATCTTGATGGCAAGCTAACACAATCAATTGAGTCTGACTGTGATGATAACCGACATTGCGTTGGTAATGCACCTTTTCGCCCGATACTGTATGCTCGGCAAGCTTGACCTTGCCCATGCTACCTGCCCCGAGAGTTTTTGTCATGCTATACATACCGACAACTTTTCCTGTGGGTTTACGCGATTGAGATGGGCAGATGCGGTGTTCTCGTCGACGGGCGCTGATGCGATAGTCGGGCCATCTGACGGCTGTGGAGGCATAGAAACAGGGGAAGACGGGGGATGCTCAGATTGTGGATGAACAAGTGGGGGCAGGGTCGGTGTCCCAGGGGGAGAAGGGGTTTGTGGCATAGTCTCTAAGTTCGGGGCTTCATTAGTTGCTGGGGTCGCTTCCACCGAGGTGGGTTCAGAGGGCTCGGAGGGCTCGAAATCTTTTGGGAGAGCGGTGGGGGAATTCGAAGAGATTGGCATGTCAAACTCGTGACCTTGTACGAGTCCACCGTGCGAGGGGTTTGTCTGGCTTGGCTCGGCGGGCGAGCGATTAGCGAGATGGGAAGCATGTTGATCGTAGTCGTGCGCCAGGGAAGTGGGGTAAGAATCCATTGGGCGGTGTATGTGTAATTGATCGCAGGTGTACGCAAGGGACGAGATGCAAACCACTTGGTTATCCGTTCAAGGGGGTGTGGGACGAGTCAAAGGGCGTCTATAAGCGACTGTAACAACAACTGAGGCTGTTGAAAAGGGGCTCTCGTTTCACAGACAAAGAGTGGACGCTGTTTCGCGCCAGAACAGTTCCAACTTCGAAATCTCGGAATTTTCCTTCCTGGCTGTGTTCGCCCCTAGCGCTCTCTGTTACGACTGGTATCTCATAGTATTTCCGAGCATTGGTCATTATATCAGAGGCAGGCAGGCTAAGAGATGATTCTCTCGATACAGGTTAGACCTATGCACTGCTGAATATTGCACAGGTCGCTCTTTTCTACCCGTGTTGGATTGTAATTGTACTTGAGATCTAGAGTTAACGGCACCTGTAAAAGGTAGCAATGTGTCGCGTACGATTGGTCTAATTCTCACATCGCAATGTTGCTTAGGTGCATAGGTTAAGGGCGAATGCTCACCGTTGGTGCACTGGCCGCCCAAGTGACAAGACGAGGGTCATGACAACCTTTGAAGCCCCCGGTAAGTCAAACTTATAATTACAGTAAGATGAAGATTACATTGATCTAAGCCAAAAGGCCCCTGTGCTCAAGAATCCAGAGCGAGCCCACTAGAGCGGTAAAAATTTACGCGCAATGGGGCGAGCCCTTTTACTGTAGTAGGATGTTTGAGTACATATGTAGTTGTTGTTTACCGCCAGCTACCTGGTTCCTGGGCCATTGCCGTTGGGGTGGGCAGGGCCTTTTGAATGTAAGATCGTCGACATCCGATACTTTGGAGACCCTAAATGATTCTACTCTGTCGTGAAGCACTGCCGTGAGGATAACTGCGGGATGGTGCTGTAAGGACACGTCCACGCCTGTATAAGGATTTAGCTTGACGACCCCACATGGTGAAAGTCTGAAACACTGAAGTACCAACTTGCTTCCGAGGCAAGTTGCAGTAGGTGAAACGCGATGCCACGCGCAAACCAAGCAGCGGTGGCTGCTTCTTCTGCCCAAGCTCAGCAAGATGCTATGGTGGAGGCAGAAGGCATAGACCATTATGAATTACCCAAAGCTCTCGTTACCCGCATAGCCAAAAGCGCGGTAAGTACGCCCCAATTGGAGTTGAGGGTTCCGTCGAGCAAACGTGCTGTCTAGTTACCTCCCCACGCAAAATTCAACAAGGATACGATAACAGGGCTCACTCGGGGGCAACTGTATTCATAAATTACCTCTGTAGGTGGTTGCGCGTGAACTCCCTAACAATAGACCCTAACATGAATCCTATCCAGCTGCAACGTCCGTAGTGTAGTCCTTCCCTCCAGTGATTGTGCTTGTTTATGTAATTTTCTTCCAGTGCCCAAGACGTAGCGCATTCCAAATCCCACAAAACTATTGCCGCTTCGGATGTACTAAAGGCATTGGAGCTTGTTGACATTCCCGACATGGTCGAACTTTTGCAACAGGAATTAGATGGTCCGTCATTTCCACATCAGTATCACGGAATGAATTGCTGAGACCGGTGTGCCTAGTGTATCGTCATGAACAGAAAAACGGAAACAAGGGGAAGGGGAAACCTGCGCCAGGACAGCTGCCGTCGTCCACCGGTTCAGCTAATGGTGTTGCAATCCCCAATGGTCAAACGAGACCAGCATATTACGATATACCCCCATCGACGCCTCAGGAAACAGGGACACCGTATTCAGTTTATGGCCAACCGTCCCCCTCGTCGGGGTCGATCGATCCCCAGTATTTGAAAAATACCCAAGTCGGCGGTCCGCATGCTACGGGCTCGGTGAGTGTGGCTGGGGTGGTGGAGGAAGAAGAGCCATATGAAGCAGAGGAGGACGATGACACCCAGCTGTTTGATGCACCCCTAGGGGAAGATGGAGACTATGATATCGATACTCAAGACTATAGCCATCCTCACCCAGAGGAGCAGCTATACTGACTGAGCCCAGAGTCTTTCTCTTCTAGTACATGTATCAATAGTTTTAATCACCAGCAGTCCTTAGTAATGGGTATGGTGGATTTTCCACCACGGTAGCCTCTAGACTCCTGCATCTGCCTGAGTGTAGCGAAAAGATAAAAAAAAAAAGAGGGCGAGGCCAAATTTCGGCAAAGTCTTGTCCGCGAGAATCCTTTTCGGTGTGTTGCGGACGCTGTTCAACTTGTGATTTTTCCACTTCCTTACCTTACATTGGCTGTTCGCACCGTTCGCAGGCGGACCGCGCGCCTAGTAGTTCACACACTAGACCATTAGACTGCCCTTGGGCTTCTCTACACGTTGCAGCTCATGACGACGAGATCGCCAACATTCGCGTCATCGGCGACACAGCACGCACCGTACTTTCTTGGTTTTGAGCTCTGCAATGAGCAGCTCAGGGCCGCCCTGGTCGACGAGCAGCTCGCCCTCGTCGGCGTTGAAGTCGTCGATTTTGACAGCGAACTGCCCGAATATCAGTCCGTTTTAGACTTTCTCCTGACGCGTTTTTGATCCCGCCTCATTTGTTGCGCTATGGCACTAGGACCCGCGCAGGCCTCTTCAACGCTCCTGGGGATGCGTACACTGTTTCTGTAGAGATGTGGATACGGGGCTTAGGCACGTTATGTTTAAGTGGCCCATGTCTGGATGTCCCTGATCCTTTGACTCTCAAACATTGAAGATCGCCTATGTGAGAAACTACGTTCTCGTTTTGATCTCACAAAGATCAAGGCCATTGGGGGATGTGCGCAGGTAGGATGTACTCCATCGGCCCTTCATCGCTCTGCCCTCACCCGCCCCCTGTTAAAGCTTACGACTGTATGGTGGAGACCAGAATCTATCGCCCACCTTGCTAAGCTTTCCGCAGTTCAGCCCCTACACCAACAGCTTAATTCTACTTCGTTCTCTATGGTGCACATCCCTATACCCCAGGACACAACAACGCAATCGCAGTCACTAACCCTCGAGTCTGCTCTCGGGGCTCCAGGTGCTGGCACGGCTGCTCATTTGTCTATTCCGGCTTCTCAGATATTAAAAATACGAGAGACTATTCCCGAAGCGTGGGCTATGACTGGACGTATCATGCTTGCTAGTGCCTTTTTGGCCACTTTGCTGTCGGGTAAATGGGCTCCCATGAGCGAGGCGGAACTTGCGGGAACAGGCTTATGGAATCATACAGCTGGTGCATGGGATGATACTGCTCTTGAACTTGTTAGTGGGGGCAAGGAAGAGGCGCAGCGGCTGAGAAGATTGCTTGGGGACGTAGAGAAATGTGGAAGCAAACAAATAGGTCTTCTTTCACCTTACTTCGTGGAGCGCTATGGAATGAGTAATGGTATGCCTTTCTCATCCACTATACTTCTTCAGGCTTGGTTACGATACTCATCTTTTTCTTCAGACGTTTTCCTCATCCCATTCACTTCAGAACATTTAGCGACATACCTCTCCATATGCCCCGCCCCACAGACATCGTTCTCTCGTTTGGGGGGACAGATGTACTCATGACCAGTGCTCCTCGCTACATCCCCAGTCGCTTGTACTATTTGCACCCTCATCCTGCTCAAAGTGCTTACGAAAAGCCCCGCTACATCGCCACACTCCTTAGCAGAAACGCCGACATTCCTCGCGCTCTGGTGAGAGACATGTATACTAAGAGCTGGAGCGCCTTCGATCGCCTTGTGTCTGTAATTCCACCTGGAGGCTCTATCGGGTATGGCATGTTCAATACGTTAGCAACTCGGTTCTCATGCCAATCTTGCCCTTAGGCTTGATGATAAAATTTTCAGCTTCTGGGTACTGCATGGCGAAAGTTTCCCATTCGCGCATGTCAAGGGCATATATCGATTTGAGACCGGAGTTAAGGTCAACGAGTTTCGAGACCTTCGCGCGAATCCTCGGTATGCATCGTTACTTTCCATGTTGGGTCTACATGAGATTTACTGCTTGAACTCAGCTCTCTTATGGAATCACAAATCCTGTCCTTCCGTGTTCGTTATGCGCGTATGATATCCAGTGGACTCCTGCCTCGAATCCCACCACTTTCTCCTGGACGGCCTCCCTTTTCAAGTCTTGGGATCTCATTCGATCCATACGATTCCACTGTCCTCCCCAAGCGTATTATTGCCGTCGGCTCAGCTGCCAATTTTCCCAGCGTGGTCAACCTTGTCGGCGATGTTTTCAATGCACCTGTGTTCGTGCCGTACGCGGATTCTGCAGTAGCCAATGCGGGCCCCAAGGCAAAGCCTACTACATCTCCAAGCGGGAGCAATACCCCTGGGGGGGTGCTTAGTCCTGCTATTCCCTCTGCCTCAGTTACTGCTACTGCAATGACTGCTGCGATGGCTGCTGCGGCTACCGCGGCGCATCTTCCTCCTGGCACCGTCCCGGCACCTTCACGAGCTTCAGCTTCAATTGGTTCGGCCTATGTCGCTCGGTGGGCATGGCGAAGGCATGCCCATCCCGACGACAAACCCGAAAGTTTCGAGGAAGAGGTCCGAGAGGTCTTACGGAAGCAGGGAGCGAGCGTGAACGGCGCGCCCTACACTAGTAGTTCGCATTCCTACTCCCATTCTGGTCTGTCAACCCCCATGCCGCGCTCATCGTCCACTCTTTCGTCTATTCAAGCGTTCCATGAGGAAGATGATGATGATGAAGAAGTACTTGTTTCCAAACGATCGGACCAAGACGTCGTTAGGTATCATCAATCGCCATCCCTGAATTCTATTATTTCCAACTCCCCGGCTTATGTATCATCCTCGTCATCCACTTTGATTACCCCATCGTCATCGATAAATTTTAGCAACCTCACCCTCAACACTTCCCCTGGCTCGCTAGGCCTTGGCGGCTATTCGAGCTCGTCCACTACAGGAGGTGCTCCACTATCAGCGTCACTCACATCCACGAATCCTGTCACGATCAATGTTTCCCCGCTCCCGACTGATGACGCCGATCTTGACGTCGGCTTGGTCAAAGTGGCGGAGGCGGACCTTGATTCCTTTATGACTTATGCGGCTTTGGTGCCCGAATACTGCAGATTAGAGGGAATGCTCGTCCGTGCTCTCGTATAGCCCCATGCATTATCCGCTTGATTTCTCTTGTTCTTGGTTTCAGTTTTTTCTTTTACTTACAAAAAGGGTTAGAGCGGAATCAGAAACTGCCCTCAGTGGAGAATGATGGTGCCCAGCATCCTGCCATGCCATACTATGTGCTTTCCCTAGCCGAAGTCACTCAATGCCCACTTCCGCATTCAGCACATCCCCGAACTCGACGCCATTCCTCTTGCTGTTTTATACCCTTGCTACAGATTTGTTTGCTTCATCCGAAACATCACGCAGTTATTGCCTGGAGACCTTGGACCTTCTCTTCCAGTATATACGTTTTGCTATTCCTCGGTATTGCCATTTTCATTCATATTCCTTGTTTCACTTCTTTTTGTTGCATATGGTTCGTGTTCTCTTTGTTTTCCATCCCTCTGGATCCATCCGAATGCAAAATATTTATTGACCTCAAGCATAACGAGAACACGTGTGACCGTCTGGCCACTTGTGATCGCGGGCAACATCCAGACGCAAAACAAGAGCTCTGGTTCACACCCAGATGAGGGGTCATTTTAAGATCCAGGTAGGCCTCGTCAACAACCAATTGAGTTGAGTATTGAGTCCTTTTCTTCTCGCGTGATATTCCGAGGATACTTCGAGCTCCCCAGCTTCAGGGGTTGAGGGGGTGGAACAACCATACGGTACTGGGTACAATGGGCGTGAGCGTTACGATCCAGGATGTACAATGCAAGAACAATGAGTTATTTCCGAGCTAACAGAGAATTGGGTCGCTGTCGGAGGGATTCCAAGGTAGGAGATATCTGGATTGAGCATGAAGACGAGGCAAACGTGCCCCAAAGGGGCATCTTTGAGATATTCATTCCCAGAAGATTCCGTACCGGAATTTCATACAGGGAGGAAATCAACATAATTGGGGACTGAACTGACTCAGCCTCTAGTGCCTCACCCTTATCCCCCAACCTTGCAAGGTAGACTTGTGACCAGTCTTCCTCAGTCCAAGTTGTAGTCCGAGGCACGAGGACTACGCATGCAGGCTAGTGAAGGAAGGAGCGGAAACCGCCGAAACCTTGCTTCCGCTTCGTCGCGTCTCGACGGCCTCACTGTCCCGGCGTCTCGTCGGTAAGCCACGAGTCAGGCGAAAAAATCAAAAGTCTACTGACTTTGATCAGAGTAGCTACATATACCACCATCTTCCTAGTCTCATAGCGACTTTAAATCCACCCCCCATGTTGCCGCTCCACTCTGAAAGTGTTGCAAAGCCAAAAAAGGCCCCCGGGTCAAATAATGCAAAACACAAAGCTCTCGTAGATTCAGCTACGGAGTCCCATTGTGAAAAGGAAGTGAAGGCTTTCGGCCAAAGGAAAAAAGGCATCCTAACTAGGGCCCTAACGGGAGCCTGAAGATGTAACCCTGACAGATGATGCCCAAGACATTGAGGAAGAAAACCCTCATGGTGAGCAACAGGCATATGAAATACTTACGCTTGTAAAACAGACTGTACACACCTTCTGGGAGACCCTAGACAGACAACTCAGTCTTGGTGGGGAGGCAGTATCTGTGCTTATTGACAGTGATGAATCCACCAAATCAAAGGTACATGAGGTCTACACCTATATATGCTGCAAGGAACACTGCACTGCAGAGGCACTGGCATGGTCTCTCGAAGCTAGTATGTCCCTAGCCCAAAACTTACCAGGCTTAATTATGAGGTACCCCTCATAATTTGAGACCGAGCTTCACATATCTCTTGTAGTAGCATATCTCTTATAGTTGTCAAAAAAAAAAAAGAGGGGAATTATGTACAAAGATTAATCCAAAAATGCATACATACTCAAGTCTTGTCCAAAAGTCTCCTGTATGTACAGAAGATTAGCATGATGTTCTTTATCAACCTGCATGTGCTCCCTCATGGATGTTTTACCTGGCCAGTTATCAGGAATATTTCTAAGCCAGGTCATTGGAAATGAAGAATGAAATGCAATGCCTGCCAGAGACTTCACCCTTGAAATAGCCACAAAAGAAAGGCCTAATGCAAAGTCCTTTGCACCAAGGTCAATTACAGCATGTTCAAGGGTCAAACCTTGACTCTTATGAACTGTGATAGCATAGGCCAAAGTCAAGGAGAACTGAAGTTGAGAGCAAGTGCTGTTTCCTTTGTCCCATGTTGTTTTGAATGGAGGGATGGGTATGATAGGGTCATTATGATTAGAGGATTTAAATGCTTGCCATCGTTCATCTACTGGTCCTAGTAAACATGCATAAGTTTTGGGGATGAATTGCATGAGCATAAAAGAAACTGGTATACCAGTATATCCTGGAAAGTGAATGAGAATGGCAGCAGGAAGATCATGTTTAGGGTCACTTGTTGGATGAAATAGGATCTTTTCCACAGTTCCACAAGACCCATTCACAAGGCCTGAGGAAGTGTGTGGGTCAAAAATAGGCAAAATAAAATAAAATAAAAGAGAGCACTGACCAACATTGGTCCAAAGATTTCTTGTGAGCATGACCTTTGCCCCTTCTGAAAGCATAACTGTGTTCTCTAAACCCTCTGCATCATCTGATGAGGCCTTGGAAGCATCTGTGCCATGATTTTTTGCCTTGCAAATGAGTACTGGGGTGTTGTAGGAAGCCAGTTGATGTGTATTGAAGGAATTTACACCTTCACAAGTGGGAAGAAGGTGTATTTCATTTGAAAATCTTGTTCTCTCAGCTTCAGAAAGATTATCCCAGAAGCAAGGTTTAAGCAACAGCCAGGTTTGTTAGGTCCTTGACATCATAAGTTGTGAAGAGGGGGGAGTCACCAACAGGAGGCAGCTGTGCAAAGTCACCAAAAAGGAGGAGACTGTGACCAGCAAGAATTTCATCATGGAAGGCTGGCTTGAATTGGTGAGTATGGTGATCAAGCTTTCCAGCCATTTTGCACCCCACCATTGACTTCTCATCTAGAATGATGATCTTGTAGTTTAACCAACACCCCTGCATTTGAGCCAAATGGGTTCCAGATAGGGGTTTCCAGCCTTTCACTCCAATTGCACATCCACTGTTGATGGTGTACCCCTGAATCCCAAAGGCTGAGACACCTGTGGGTGCAAGGCAAATGACTGGTTGTGGAATGTCAAGGCTGTCTGCAAGCACCTTGAGAGATGTGCATATTGCACCAATGAGGAAAGATTTTCCTGTTCCAGCTGTTCCATCTATGTTAATGTGAAGGGGAGGTGGAGGATTTGTGCCCTCTATAGGCATTACTGTCTGTTTAATATGAGCCATGACACCCAGGAAGATTTCACGTTGTTCCCCTTTCAACAAATGATAGTTGGTGAATGGAAGTTCATTCTCAGCATTAGGAAGAGAGCATTTCTGATCCTCAAGCCAGGATTCTGCCTGTGCAACCAGTTCAGGGGAACCTGAATTGGTCACCCAGTCATATTCATCAACATCTTGGCTGCCCAAGTGTGTAATGTTGGCTACACCCTGATGATTGGGAGCCAGACCTGCCTCACACATCCAGGGGAGTATATGGTTTGCTTGCTCTGGTGGATGACCATTGTCCTCATCACTACTGGACACATTGTCATCCTCATTTTCATGGGGAACTGGGAGACCATCATGCAGAAGATTTGGATGAGAGGTAAGGTATGTCTCCCACTCTTCAATCCATGTTGCTTCATCTTGGAGCCAGGGTTCATTTCCAAACCAAGGACGATGCAGAAGTAGTTTGCTGAAGCAATGGAGAGAATAGGAATCATCATCAGGATCTGATGAATAGCGAGGATAGATGTTGACAATGTATTCAGGTGCACATGGGTGAGACTTCCATTTCTCTTTAGTACCAGCAAGATCAAACTTTCTTGCAAATTCAAGAAGGCAGATATCAGCCTGAGATTGGAGGCGATCTTGATACTTCTGGCGAATTGAACGTCGTTCATGAGATGAATCACCAAAGTCCAGCAGTGTGCCTTCTTCTGGTGCAGCAGAGAGACTTTGATAGGTGCGAGAAGAGACTGAGAGGGGTCTTCCAAGGAGAATATGGCCAGCACAGTCAGCCAAATCAATTTGCTATGGCGGATGGGCCGCCCATCTGCCCATTTTCTCAGGACGGTCATGGACAGTCCTGGAGATGGTGGGAATGGATAGATAGGATGTATACCCTCCTATCCACAATAGTAAGTGAGTGGCCAATCGTGGCCGTTCATGCTGGAAGGGAGGGGGCGGTGAAAGGGGAGATTTTGTGAGGACGGTGCTGGACGGTGGTGGAAATGGGTGGATTGATAGATATGATGTATAAGATGATATAGTTAATAGTAAGTGAGTGGCCAATGATGGCCATTCAGGCTAGAATGAAAGGGGGGGGCAATTGAGGGGGTGAATGTGGGTATTGGGTTGAGACGGTGCTGGACGGTGCTGGAGATGGGTGGAAGCTATAGATATGATGTATATGATGATATGGAGAATAGTAAGTGAGTGGCCAATGGTGGCTGTTGATGCTGGAAGGGAGGGGGCGGTGAAAGGGGGGATGTTGTTGAGACAGTGCTGGAGAGTGCTGGAGATGGGTGGAATTGATAGATATGATGTATAAGATGATATAGTTAATAGTAAGTGAGTGGGTGATTGTGGGTGTTGATGCTAGAATTGAGGGGGGGGGCTGAAGAAGGGATTTTGTTGAGACAGGACTGGATGGGGGTGTTGATGGGTGTGAGTGATAGATATGATGTGTAGAATGATATTGGGAAAGAAAAATAGAGAGAAAAGTAGATGGTTGATGGGGGGGTCAGAGTGTAAGTTATGATGTTATGATGTTATGATGTTATGATGTTATTGGGGCTTGAAGTGTTGAGTTGAGAGTATAGGAAATGACCAAGTATGTGTACACGCAAGCCCTCTGAAGCCAATGACTCCTGGCAGGAATGGACAGCACACTGGGTTAAGAACCTAAGATGAGTTAGCTGAAAGGCATGTGTAGGGGTTTGAACAAGCAATGCTTCAAAATAGAAGAAGTGGGAGTTTAAACAACTAGACTATGGATGGGTTGATAGGAAATGAGGAAATTTGAGACTGTTGTAGTAGATACGGGGCGGGACGGGAGTCGGCAGGAGAACATGTGACATGGAAGATTAGAATTGTGGGGTGATATAGAAGGATATGTGGGGATATAAGGGGGGGGATATATAGAGTATGGTGGTATTAGGTTGAGGGGGGCTGGCCGGGACCCGTCAGGAGAGCATGTGACCTAGACTATAGAAGAGACATGGAATAAGGAAATTAGATAAGGAGGGGAATAAGGGAATTAGGTAAGGAACTGAATATAGGAAATTAGATAAGCAGCCCGATCATCTTTGTTCCAGATGAACCTGCTCTATCTCCTGCAGACCAACATCTTGTCAAAAAATTCTGGGACAAAGTTATGGAGGTTCAACAGGAGACATGCAATAAGTGTCATGAAAAATGGCTCAATCTGGGGGTTGTTAATGGTCACTGCAAGGGGTGTTGTATCAAGGGTGACATGTTCACATCTTTGAACAGCATGGATCCTGGAGGGTTGCCTCCCACATGCCCTGACAGTATCCTTACACCAATGGAAGAATCCTCATTGCACCCATCCATGTCATGATGTCTGTTGTCAGCATTCATGGTGGGCAGACAAAATATGCAGGCCACATCTGTAACTTCCACGCAACAATGCTCGCCTCTATGCAACTCTGCCTCTTCTTCCAGAAGAGTGTGACTTTGTTGTCTGCGTCACACTGCACATGACACTGTCCTCAATCAACCAGTACATGAAGACACTCATGTTCATCACCAGGTGGTCAGGGACTGGCTTCTCTTCTTCTGTGCCCATCACCCATCATATGCCAATGTCACATTCAGCCAACAGAACCTTAATCAACTCCTCATGATGGCTCTGTACACCACCTCTTTTCCAGTTCAATTCCCAGAATGATGCCCCATTGTTCAGCCTGGACCACCAGGGGATGGGGAAACCAATGATGATGATCCTGGCATAATCACTCATTCATTCATACCCAATATCATGGCACCACAGACAGAACTTGAACAGCTTCGCAATGCAGCAAATGGAGATCTGTTGTCCTTCATATGCCATCTATTGGTCAGCACCATAAGTGAATGGGACAATGTCAAAATTGCAATTGGCACATTTCCCTCTCTTTTCCCCACTGGGTGTGCTGACTTTAATGAGGCCGTGACAAGAAAGTCACATTCTCACAATGGGTTGCCCATCTTCTTCGCTATGGAGATGGAAGATTTGCTAGGCATCCCGCTTTTGATACTGGGCCCTTAACACTCATTTATGAAATGAAGCCAAGAAGGACACAGCTTGGTACATGTCAACACATCGTGAGGAAGCTGCATGGACTGTGGATGACCTTCGAGATATTGTGCAACATGGGAATGAGGAACAGTGAAGCAGGTAGCCAATCGAATTGCTAAGGCAGGAACAACCTACCAGGATCAAAGCCATTCTGGAACAAGAAACTTAGGGAGCTCCTTGCTTCAGTGCAACAATTAGGCTCACCTCATGTCTTCATCACTGCATCAGCTGCAGATCTCCAATGGCCTGATCTGCATCAGCACATGCCATCCCATGCTGAAGATCTCAGCCAACATGCTGCATATCATACTAGATGAGATGATTTGAATGAGAATCCTGCAATTGCAGCAGACTACTTCAAATGTGCTGGGAGTTATTCTTCAAGGAGGTCATCTCAGTCAAGTTCAATGTAAAGGATCACTGGTGGGCGGTATGTTTTATATTTCTAATAACAAATCTTCTAATGAGACTGATGTACTCTCCAGATATGAATGGCAATGGCATGGAAGCAGTCATGTCCATGGTTCCTTTGGCTGAATGATGCCCCAAACCAGAGGATTTAGACCTTGAAGACACATGATAGTGTCCAGAGATTTATTGCATTTTGGGACCCCATTGTTTCCACTTGGCATCCACACCTTCCTCAAGCCACCAGCACCCATTAATCCCTCTGCTCGACTTTGGAACACTCCTTACAGATTCTCAGCAGGAGCTTGCAGAACTGCTCAATTGCTTCATGACACACCAAATGCACCAGCTACTGTCTTCGCAAAAAAATCAACAGGAAC
>MU128926.1:412707-436109 GCA_014904985.1 Hydnum rufescens UP504
GCCAGAATGTTAAAGGAAGACTCAAAAGGACGAGACCACTCAAGGTGTTTGATGGGAGTACCCGTATCCAAACAACCCAGGAACTCCAGGGAAGATCCAAGGCAGATAATACGAATGAAGACAGCACAATAACCCATGAGACAATAGCCCAGTTAGGCAGGTGGTTAACCCTAGGCCTGAGTAGATAGCATGATTTGTAATCAAATAAATTTTGGGTTTTGAAATTTAATGTTTGGCATGCTAACTAGGGAAGCCTAGGCAAGAAAGTCACTGGTCAGGAATTCCCAGGGATTCTCAGAAATGCTAGCTGCTGTAATACTATGAACATGGCTTTCAGGTCAACAACTAGCGATGAAAGAAGAGCATGGTGATTACATAAAATATTATGTAATGTGTGGTTGTGCAAAGCACGACCAGGCATGTTTCAATACAGTGGTCGTGCTTTGCATAACTGGTATTCCCAGGGATTTCAAAATGCTAGCTGCTGTAATACCAGGCTTTCAGGTCAACAACTAGCGATGAAAGAAGAGCATGGTGATTACATAAAATATTATGTAATGTGTGGTCGTGCAAAGCACGACCATTTAATATGTCTATTGGGTGATTGTGTAATATGTGGTCGTGCTTTGCACGACCATGTAATATTTCTATTGGGTGGTTTCATAATATGTAGTCGTGCAAAGCACGACCAGGCGTATTTTCAATACAGCATGGTCGTGCTTTGCATGACCATGTAAATGTCTATTGGGTAATTGCATAATATGTGGTCGTGCTTTGCACGACCATGTGATATTTCTGTTGAGTGATTGTGTAATGTGTGGTCGTGCTTTGCACGACCATGGAATATTTGAATTGAATCCGGTCGTGCTTTGCACGACCACCCCATGCAAAGGGGGCCTTTACAAAAGACCCTTTGTGTAGATGTCCTCTCCAATATATTTCCACTCCCAGCTTTATTGCAGGTCATATAACTCTAGGGCGCAGGTCTCTCACTAGGGCGCAGGTCCTATATCTTACCAACCAGGGCACCCATAGACATCCAAGTGGTATCAAAATTATCCTACAGATCTCCTCTCCAATATAATTCCACTCCCATCTTCATTCCAGCTCACATCACTATAACAACCACAGGGCGCAGGTCTCTTTCCACCCATATCTCCTCAACCAAGCTACTCCCACACTTCTTTTTGGGCTCAAAATCACCACCCAGATCATACCTACAATTTGGTACCATTTATGTCCCTCTTGCGGCTCTTAAAGACCTAGGGCGCAACAGGGCGCAGGTCTTGTGACCCTGCAGGGCCTCAACCAGGGCAGCTAGAGCTTAGTGAGTACCACCATTAGAAAGCCTCAGATGTAGGCTACCCAGACACAGGTCAAAGTCCCTAGGGCGCAGTAAATAACAGTGTTATTTATGCCCATAAGAGATTGGGTCACAAGCCGGGTCGAGTCACAAGCCGGGTCGGGTCACAAGCCAGGTCAGGTCACGGGGCACAAGCCAAGTCACAGGTCACCTGACACAAGTCAGGTTGCCCACCTCAAAAATATGCAGGTTGGGTTGCTGCGGTCATCTTGAATTCATTACGTAATCCTCTATATATCCCTGCTTATGTAATTCCCTATATTAGGTCCTTTATACTCTATTTATTATCTAATTTCCTATATCACATTGCTTAATCTAACACTTTATATATCCTCACTTAGGTAATGGTCTATTTTCCTCCTTATGTCATCTTTCTTATGTCATCACTTATATCATTTCCTTAGAGGGTGGCTTATGCCATTGGCTATATTCCATTCCTTATCTAATCCTGTATATTCCATTCCTTATCTAATCCTCTATATATGGTTGCTTATCTCATCTTCTATATTCGCCTTATGTACTGTCCTCTACAGGGTTGTTTACCTAATTGCTTTATTGGGCTTGCTTATGTAATTGCCTTATTGGGCTTGCTTACTTGATTTCCTTATTGGGGCTGCTTATGTAATTTCCTTATTGGGCTTGCTTACTTGATTTCCTTATTGGGGCTGCTTATGTAATTTCCTTATTGGGCTTGCTTACTTGATTTCCTTATTGGGGCTGCTTATGTGATTTCCTTATTGGGGCTGCTTATGTGATTTCCTTATTGGGGCTGCTTATGCGATTTCCTTATTGGGGCTGCTTATGTGATTTCCTTATTGGGGCTGCTTATGTAATTTCCTTATTGGGCTTGCTTATGTAATTGCCTTATTGGGCTTGCTTACTTGATTTCCTTATTGGGCTTGCTTACCTAATTTCCTTATTGACTGCTTACTAATTTCCTTATTGGACTGCTTACCTAATTTCCTTATTGGGCTGCTTACCTAATTTCCTTATTGGGCTGCTTACCTAATTTCCTTATTGGGCTTCCTTACTTAATTCCCTTATTGGGCTTTCTTACCTAATTTCCTTATAGAAGGGGTTGATGTCATCAAATGGGTCATCAAATGAGTCATATCCAGCCTGATCTGCATTAGAGTCATTATTTGTTGCAGGAGGGACTGGAATATCCTGGGGCTGTTGATGTTGTTGCTGATATCGTGCATCTCCTTGACAACAGTTCTCACAACGATTTGCGTAAGACACCATTCCTGTTCAGAGTAAAGGCTGTGATTCGGCATGTGTGTCCATGTGAGCAATGCTTCATCATTGGTGCAGGTGGAAGGGGATTGGGTGGCTCAGGGTGTAGTGGTGGTAGTGGTGGCTGATCAGGTGTTATATGGAATGGATTTGAAGGATGTGGATGTCCAATGTTTGTATTCATGCCTCCAAATGATAGCTGCTGCATGAGTGGTTGAATCTCATCCATGGTATCATCACTCCCAGAGTCATTTGGGGAAGGTGCAAGGAGAGATCTGGACATATTGTTTCCTTGGTGGGTGGGTGATTGTGGGGGTGCATAATTGGGCCGAATTCGTTGAGAGGTACGTTGATCAGCAGCTGGGGTGTGTGTCATTTGGGCAATGTGGGAGCGTGAACCAAGGATTTGTTGAGGAGGTGTTACTGGAGGAATAGGATATGCTGCAAAGGATAAATAAATTATTATAGATTTACAGCACTTTACTCTATAGGACCACATACCTGCAGGTGGTGTTCCATGATTTTGAATCTGTTGTTGCCTAGGTGCCTCAGATGGGTCAGGTTGAGTATCTAATCTCAGGCAAATTCATTCCAGAATTAATTCAATATTTAGAACTCAAACTGGGAAAAGTAACCCACCTGAAGTTTGACCCAACCTTGATGGGCCAGCACCAAGAGTCTGACTCAATAAGTTGGCAGTGGCAAGTTGCTCACGGTGCCATTCATTCCGTCTGTCTTGTTTAGCCCCCCCCCAGATCTGCATCATGAGGCATACTGGAAGGCTATCCCTTCACAACCTGGCCACCCCATCCCGTGCAACTAATGAGTGCAATTTGTCTCCCAATTTGGTCTTGATCCCGCTTTAGAAGCTGTCTCACAACTCCACGATCCCTTTGTCCAAAAGCAGTCTGAAGTAGAGAACAGGCGCAAGACAACTGCAGTTGTGGAGTACAGTAGCTATCTTTAAGGACAAAACCTCTAAGCAATCTCCCTGCTGGTCACAGAACCAGAGAGGTGCAAATTCAACCACCAGACTGATCAGAAGACCACCTTGGCAGGGCAGTTCAACTGGGATGGGGAGTGCACTTCAGATTCTATAGCCTTATTTTATCTAACTTCTTGTGCCTTCACACTTAGTTCACTGCCAGGAATGCAAGGGTGGGCACCACTCAGAAGAAAGCACTGCCAGAGAGTCAGAAAGACTTAGCCTCATGTCAGCCTCATGTTTTCCAGCATTTTCCAGCCTTGATTCAAGTTGCACACCAAGAACCCTCCAGATCCTATTTATTGTGGGGCCAGAGGCTCCAAGGACAGATTAGATGTATATATATATTGGACTGACACAGTTTACATCAGTTTACATGGCTACTTCTATCAATATTGAGTCTTCTGAGCCAATTTGGCTCCGAAGAAGCCAGTTTGGTTCCAAGGAAGCAAATATGCCAGTTCCCATGGGGTGGCCATTTTTCTCATGGGGGCCCATGGAAGCAAATTGCTCAAAAGCACTATTACAAATAAGTTCCCACGGGGTGACCATTTTTCCCATGGGGTGACCATGTTTGGTCTGAGGGACTTTGTGCTATAAACAAAAAGTGGAAGTGTAAATAAGACCTCGCAAGCTCGGTCAATCATTTCTTGATGAGCCACCTTCAATCTGTCATTAACAAAAAAGGTGTTGATGGGCTTGATTATGTGCATATGCCATGGGATCCCTCTTTGGTTTACAGCCCAGGGTGTTTGGAGAACTGCAGAAACAGCCTTCTGTTGTGCCCATCCACCTCACGACCCACCTATTCTTGGACTTTTAGACCCACTGCAATCAGTGTTGGAGGGCAGCTGGATATGGTATAACAACCCGATGACTTCGTCAGTGTTGATCACCCATTTCGTTTATTGTTTCCGCCTACTATTCTTGATACCCAGCATTGCCGATTACTTATATATTAGTACATGAGCATTCCATGCTCCCTCAGTTCTTTTACTGTACTCATCATAAGTATATGAAAGTGTCATGTAATGGCCAGCATTTTTAGTGGTATCTTCTGAGAAATAACATCACAATCTGAAGGGGCTTTCATAGCTCCCAAATTTGTCACAAGCAAAAATTTGGCTGTTGGGGGGGGGGGGGTGAAAATATGTGCTCTACAGGCCTCTTGGGTGTGAAAAGTGTAGCAAACAGTGAATTTTATTGGTATGGACAAGGGCATGGGTGAAAAACCAAAGTGTGATGTAAATAAACTGAGAGCCCTAATCTTCAATAATGAACACCCAGCCTGCTGCCCCTCGAGGAACTCAAATATCTGGTGTCTGGTTGCAGCTTGACCAAGGTCGAGTAGTAGTATCACCTTCTGCTGAACCATAATAGGCCCATAAGTTGCATTTTTCTCGAAGCTCTGATCAAACTCACCGTAACCACCGCTGTCTGTGGCCTCAGGGTCTGTTTCACCATCAGCATCATTGTTGGTGAGATCTTCTTCATCAAATTTGCTTATAATTTGGTAGCCATCACTGTCAGGCTTGTTACTTGTGAATGTGTTACCGTGGAGGTTAAATTCCCCCACCCCACTCAGCTGACCGAGCTGAGGCTCAATGTATAGCTGTGCAAGACTTTGAGGAGAGAGAGCCATGTCATCATCAAGATCAACACTGGTGCTATCAGGATTATCAAGAACAGGATCCAAGGGAGGAGTGACCTGCAAAGCAAATCTGGGGTCTTCATCAAAGCACTCAGCCACTGTCAATACCATCTTGGGACTGGTCAAGCACTCATACAACAAATTCCAATTCTTGACTGAACACAATCTCCAGGCCTATAGTGTGAATGAGGGGGTGATCTCATGCAGAAAGTGCCACTAATGAACACAACTCACCGATTTCACCAGGTCTGGATTGCACCTAAGCCATTTGAATGCCTCTGTTACCCATATCACTGTGGCATTCCACAATTTATCGACATTTCTGGGAATCTGAATGTGACTTGGAGCCACCCCACTGGAAACTTCTTCCTCGATATGGGTGGCAAGGAATTCAAGGCATTGGCATCAGATAAAATGCTTGATGATGCACTGCAAGCCTATGTTGGCAGGCTGAAGTTTTCCAGTGCCTAATATTTGTGAAAGCAGTCAATCTAAGAATGGAATGAAGGGGAATGGTTGTGTACACCCAGCAGGGACAAAGGTGACTTTAATGTATGGATACTTTTGTTTCATCCATCCCATAAACATGTCCGATCGATGGATGGACCATGCATCAATAAACAATATTGCCTTCTGGCAAGAAGAAAGGAAGAGTTTCTGTTTGATATCTTGAATGTAGGGCACTAAGACTTTCTCCACCCACTATGAAAAAGGTATGAGGCAAGCCATGAATTCAAAAGAAGAATGTACTGCCTGCATGGCTCCAATGGAGCTCCAATGAGTCAGACCTCCTGGAGTCCACAGAATTCCCATTGACTCCCCCTCAACACGATGCTTCACCAATGGAAGAACTGACACTGTCTTCCCCTTATGTAGAGACTGGAATGGGAGCATGTCCCCCACAGTAGATGATGCTACCATAAGGGTAAATTGGTGCTTCTCCTCCTTAGCCATTGTCACAATCTGCTTTGCTCCAGTCAGGGCCCATGATTTATTCCCTGCAGGAATTAGGCACACCCCAGTTTGGTCAGCATTAATTATGAGCTTGGGAGGAACACTAAACATTTTGATATAGTGTGAAAGGCACATGACTTGGTCTTCGCACTGCATCTCCCAATCATCAGGTAGTTTATGGGCTGCCTGAGTGGAAGTATGCATGGACCAATGAAGATTGTTATGTAAAAGCGATGAATGTATGGATTGGAACACTTGAATCTCCCATCCACAAGAAGATGTGGGGCTTGTGACTTAATGGTGCCGATAATGCAGGATTTGATGAGGATGTGAGAAATAGGGAGTCCAGCATCACAGAACTCCTGGAGACACCAACAGATTATCTTGACTATATTAGGATGATTGGCCTGGAAAAAATTCTTGTCAAATATTGAACAATCCAGAGACCCCTCAAAGCACACCAGAAAATGAGGTTGGCCTTGCCATTTCTTCAGAGCAGCCTTAGAACATGCTTGTTCAACTGCCACAAGGGTTTTTTTGGACCACTCCCCTTCTCCTCGTTTCCATTGTCCCTCGCTGCAGCCCTTCATCCAGTTGCAGAGTGTAGAAGCATACAGAGTCTGAAACTCTTCACCACCACAGCCCTTGCAAAGGAGTTTCACAGCAGCAGTCAACCGCCACTTGGAGTGAATGACTGCCTCAGAGATGGCACTCCACTGCACCAGGTGAAACCAATCTATGTGGTGACTTCGGACACATGGCTGTTCTGGTTGATTGTGTCTGCCCTTGATAGGTGAGAGCTGTCTCTTTGCATGTTGAATCTTTAGTTGAGGCACTCCATGCTTTGGATTTGTTATTAAAAATCAGCATATGATCATTGGTGTACTTACTGCTTTAATAATCTTCCCAGATGAATCCCTAAAGCCTAATGAGATTTGAAGGGCTTTTTGTCTTTCACAAGACCTGCATTGACATTGACAGTTCTGTACACACTGGATTTCAAAGAATCGTTCTTTTTCCTGGTCGTCTCTCCAGAAATCAATAACAAGTGTATGTGGATAGCATTGAACTCTAGAGCCTTTTTTTCATCATACTCTTCCTTTGATATGTGCTGAACAAATGAATCCATAGGCCCCTTGAAGCCATCATCATTTAATGTGCCAGAATTAGTCATATTTGGGTGAATTGCAGTGTTAAGAAGCAAGTAATAAGTGTAGCATAGCAATATGGAGCTTTCTGAAGGCTGTTGTTACCTCAAAAATTTTCAGTGTCACATGTCACAGAGGGAGCCATAGTATTGTTAGCTACAAAGAGTGTCACATAACACAAAAATTCCATTCATATACTTATGATGAGTACAGTATCAGAGACTGAGGTTAGCCCTTTTTCTATTCTCTCTTCAATAGTATAGTACCTTACCCAAACCCACTGTAGTTCCATCATTCTAGGTACTTTATCCAAATATCAGTTCTTTTATCAGAGACTGAGTTCCATCATTCTAGTATATATATGAGTACTCCGCCAACAATCAGGTACATACCCCTCCCCAATTCATCTCCAATCAGATCTCCTGAACTTTCATGCATAGCCCTTCCCTTGCTTGCAATTGAATAACTCTCTTGATGATCGTACCCAAGAAGACAGCCCTGGTCTTTCATTGTATTCATCACGAAATCCCTGCCCAAGATGGAAGACACTGGTCTCAATGTTGATGTCTCCATAGTCATTGAAGATTGTCCATTTCTGTGTCTCATGGTTGATGTGCTGCGCATCATTCCCTTGTATCCAGTTGACATCATCCTTGCATCCAGATCATCATTGGACTCCTAGTTTGATGCCATACTGATGCAGCCTTGAGCTGGGGGTCACATGACTGCATTGGGGATGAGGTTGCACATACTCTATATCTTGGTTGTCTGGTGAGCATAGTGTTTGTTGGAATGGGTGACTCATTCCTTAGTCAGCACATCTCTGAATCTAGGTGCCTCCACCGATTCTTCAGCAGTCTTATCCTTGGTGCCCACTACAGTATTTTCTGACCACAAAGAAATATTAGATCATGTTCCAGACTCCTTCCCAGTCATTGTGTGGCTTCCCTCACAGTTAGTCTCCACATATAGTAGTCAAGTCCTAAATCCGAGTTTTGGATCTGATGGATTACATAATACATTGTGAAATAATGGCGGAAATTAACTAAAACCCGATCATCTATGCCGAAAAAACAATGCGGGTGAAGCCACCACAACAACTGGCACCATTGTTGTTTGTGTCGAAGTTTGTTTACATCGGATACAAAATTAAGTCTGGATTTCTGTTCCCCACCTATGCACACACTTCTGACAACATCATATTCATGGACCCTCTGCCCACTACTGAAGATATCCAGTTTCACTTGGCAGCCAACTATTGTCTCCCAGCTTGTCTTTCACAGGCAGAAAATTGTCACTGGGATCAGAAGCAAGCAGGCTTATAAGGAGATTCCACAGAGCCAGGGTATCCCTTTCGAGTTTTGAAGACAGTTTCATGTACAAAAATTCATGGATTTGTTCACTGTGTAAGTGCGAGGCATTGAAGCGGAGTCCAAATTGTGGACCTGAAATCTGGTGGACGTCCGAGGTGTATACAGTAAGTGGCTCCCCAGCAGGGCCGACCAAAAAGAGGCTATTAAAATTTTCATGCAATGATACTAAAATGGTATCGAGAGCAGTCAAGGTGCATAGGCGGGGAACGGAAATCCGGACTTAATTTTGTATCCGATGTAAACAAACTTCGACACAAACAACAATGGTGCCAGTCGTTGTGGTGGCTTCCCCGCGTTGTGTTTTCGGCATAGATAATCGGGTTTTAGTTAATTTCCGCCATTATTTCATAATGTATTATGTAATCCATCGGATCCAAAACTCGGATTTAGGACTTGACTACTATATGTGGAGACTAACCGCGAGGGAAGCCACACAACGACTGGGAAGGAGTCTGATCAGGTTCCCAATTTTTGTTGGAAGTAGGCAACTCCCCCTCGATTATGTAATACATTGTATATAGCCTCAGGATTCCGCACCAATCCCAGTTGCTGCTCCTGCCCCCTATCTACCCATCCGCTGGTCTTCAACTGGTCAAGTGCTGGGCTGCGATTTGAAGTGGCAGTGCCACGCCGCATTAGTCATCAGAATTGGAATTGTTTGGCATCCTCGCTTGCCCTCTCCATCCACCATCTTCTGACAACCTTGTTCCATTGGACTCTGTGTGCCCTCAATTTTCCTCCAGATTTAGCGCCCTTCCGGAAGAATCCGGATTTCGAATTCAGAAGTGCACACTTTTTGCCTTGGATTCAACGTAAACCAACAAGATGCCTGGACTTCCTTATCCTGACCCTAGGACAAGGTCAAAGCGCCCATTGAGGGCTCTGTCGCGCCATGAGTCGTGAGCCAAGCATTTGTCTTATTGCTTGAGTGGAATGATGAAGGGTTCGTCTGAACAGCTTTACACCTGCGACGATAATCACTCCATTGATAGCCCAAGGCCTGCGTATAATTGCGTTATCCACTTGCAAAGAATGGCTTCTAGACAGGGGTTTTGGATCTCCCTGGGTACTGTCTCGGACTTTAAGTCTTGTTGGCTTGGTTGTTACTGTCTGGTGGTTGATCTCTCGTCAGCCAGCACCCAGTCCGAATGTAAGTAATACTGTGACAGGAAAGGAGGTCACTAATCTCAATTCGCTTCAAGTGGGGCTCGTTAGCGGTGGCCTCTGCTGCCCTCTTGATCCAATATTGGACATTGTACGCTGCGCTAGGGCGGTTACCCATTACAATGTATGCCATGGGTTACTCCAATTGTCCCCACACTGACACTTCCCCAGAGTCCTGGTCTTCACGCATGCGTCTACTTCATGGATTTCGTCTCTACTTTCCTCTGCCTCCGTACGTGTGTCGCTTTGGACATCAACTCGTATAACTTGGATCCCTCACTCTTGTCCTATTGGGTCATTGGCACAAAGCCTCACAAATCGGCATATGTTCTTAGTGCACTCTCTCTTTCCGCCCTGTCATCGGCATACACCGCAACGTCCTTTGACCCCAACCCATCGCTTCGTTCTGTCTTCCCTGCTTACGCCTTTCTCATATTGCATGCCATAGCTGCACTCATCTGCCAGCGTTCTCTGGAAGTTCTCACTGTCGGTGTTAGATCCCATTTATCTGCAAAGGCAATGGCATTCGCCGCCGCCGGTTCCATTTCCTTTCTTGCAGCTCTCTTCACTCAAATCATGGTATGCCTTCGACTTTTTGGTCGTTTCATTCTCTAGGCGGATGCAAAATTTCTCTGTTTTAGCCAGATTCGACCCCACCGGTGTTACCTCTAGGGTCCTTGCTACCAATCCCATTACTGGCCGCATCCATCCTCTACCCGCCCAAGTTTCCCTCGACCTCACCAACCTCCCATCCACCGCTGGGCTCCACCATCCCCATCATTCTATCGTTTCCACTGGATATAATAATATCAACCATGTTTGGCGTTATTGCTTTCAGAAAATGGCCTGGAATTTTCCCTCTCTTCGTGGCTGGCATTCTTTATACGGGTGCGTCTTGGCATACTCAGTCGTGTGTCGTCTGCCTCGCCATTCTCAATCAGTAGTTTCCCAGCTTTATGTGCCCCTGTCACCAAGGCATCAGAACTCCAAAGTGCCATGACGGCCAAACAGCTCCATACGTATTTGGATACCGTATTATCTAACCCCGAATCCCGCAACATTTCGTACTTTCTCGCCCTTAACCTCGCATATATGGGCATCCAGATCACGTATGGGGTATGGACGAATAGTCTTGGTCTCATTTCTGATGGTGCGCACCCAATGTTTCAATGTGATCCACGCAATTTTGACCCGACATAATCGCATTGGGAAAAGCAATCCACATGTTCTTCGATTGTATCGCTATCGCTATGGGTTTGTTGGCATCTGTCATGGCCACATGGCCTCCTGACGAACGATTCACCTACGGGTAACTCGTTTCATTGGGATTTGTGTGGATTTAATACTGACTAAAGACCTCCGCCCATTTTGGGCGACAGTTATGGTCGGATAGAGACGCTTTCTGGCTTTGCGAATGGAATATTTCTCATTTTAATTTCCATTTTCATTGTCTTTGAGGCCATTCAGCGCATGTATGTGGTACGTTTTGCATCCTATAGTCTGTGACTGACCCTCGTGATATTCTGTCAGATTGGACCCGCCAGAAATGAACACGAGCCAACTCCTCCTGGTCAGTACCATGGGTCTTGGTGTTAATCTCTTCGGTATGTTCGCAATGGGTGGCCACCACCATCATCATCATGGGGGCCACGGTCATAGCCATGTGAGGCACCATATATGCCCTTATTGTCCTAGATTTGCCATTGATCTATCTGACGGAATAGGGAAAAGGCAATGGCCACTCACACGGACATTGCCGCGATCACGATCATGACCATGGCCACAATCATGGTCACGAGAACGGGCATGTACGTTGTTGCCAGTCGTATCTAAGCCGTGGCTTACGTTCTCTCGCGCAAATCAGCACCATCGCAATCACAGTCACCATGATCATCCACCGTTATACCCTCACGCCGACCATGATCAACACGGCCATGGTCCCCCGCCTTTGCACGGCCATGGCGGTGAGAACATTCCTAATCAAACCCGGACCCACAACGTATCCAACGAAGTCAGTCCCGTTTGCTTACATGTCGTACCAGTTCTCTGGGCTCATTCGTACGTATCGAACTTGGTTAGCCCGGCGACGAGGAACAGCACCCGGATATCCAATCCGTGAGATTCATCCGCACTTTCGCTTCAGTTACACTAGACCTCCAGTTCTTGATTTCCAGCCCATTGTCATTAATGATCATGACGCACTGCTTAGCCATGCGTCCCCCTCACGCTCGCACGTGCACTCTCACTCGTTCTCTCATTTGTCTTTAGCCCTCTTCGACGCTCAATCGAGCCTACCCGATGCAACCGAGAGTCCCGTCACGCCTTCCTACAGCTTCACAGAGGACGCTCATGTCGCTAAGCATCACCCAGAAAACGTTCATTCTCATCATGGCCATGCTGACCATGGTCACAGTCACAACATGCGGGGCGTGTTTTTACATGTCATGGCCGACACACTAGGATCGGTAGGTGTCATCGTCTCGACGCTGCTCATCCAGCTGTATGGATGGACAGGGTTCGACCCGATCGCCTCCCTGTTCATCGCAACACTAATCGTGGCCAGCGTCGTCCCACTCGTTATTGACTGTGGACGTGTTTTAAGCCTCGACCTTGGGGGACAGGAGGATGTTGTACGGAGATCCCTGTCTGAAGTTAGAATCATCCCTTGACACTCTTCCACATGATTCTTATTCTGTTTGAACAGCTATTGCATATCCATGGAGTCGAGGCATATGCGCACCCACGATTCTGGCCCAGGGATGCTGAGACTTTGGTGGGCTCGATAACAATACATGTCGCGCGGTCACCCCACGATAAGAGTCAACTGCGGGTCCCGCTGGCGGACGTCGTTCGAGATGTGGATCGGGTTCTCCGGAGAGGGATACCGATGCTTACTGAGCTATCGATACAGGTAGAAGGGTAACGTATTGGTAGCAATATCTGGGGGGAGGAGCATTAAGGAATCTGGACTTTAATTGGGATAGTGATTAACATCTTCCCGGGCTGTAAGAAAAATACTGTGAACGGAGTAAGGAATTGTCGGACGAACAATCTAAGGTCGAGACCGTTAACACATCCAGAAAATGCATAAATAACATGATGGCTCAGTGGTCAGAAGCCAAACAGCTACAAGTCAAAAAGCAAAGGGTTAGTCGGCCCTTTGGGTTATGCAGAGAAGAGCCTTGAATTCACCATCTTAATGTCGTTCACATGCATACGCTTTGGGATTTTTGGAACACCTCCTTCGCCGAGCGCAGCGTCAGCGAGGCCCTGCTTCGCTTTCTGCAACGCTAGGATCCTCTGTTCTACAGTCCCTGCAACCACAAGGCGCTTCACGTGGACAGGCTTCATTTGGCCGAGGCGGTGGCAGCGGTCAATAGCCTAGGATGAAGTTTCATGCGTTAGAACGTGGTTCGTTAGCTGTCCAAACCATCCACATACCTGCATTTCAGTAGCACTGTTCCATGCCAAGTCAAGACATATCATCCTGTTCGCTTCAGTAAGATTGAGCCCGACCCCACCACATTTCAAACTGAGAGAGAATCCACCATGAGACTCATCTGCGCGAGAGGAAGAGAAACACTACATTTACCTTATGATAAGGATCTTCGGGCCTCTGGGCTTCTTAAAATGTTTAATTGTTTCATCACGCATGGTACGAGACATTTTCCCATCATATCGAAGCGTCTGTATATTATAACGATCGAAGAGCTCGACGACCACTGAGACGTTAGGTTCAGAGGCATTGAAATAGGAGAGATATGGAGATACGAACTATCGATCATTGATGTCCATTGGCTGTAACATATGATCTTGTCATCGGGCGCTTCTTCATTCCATTGTTTGATGAGTTCCACCTGCGTCTCAACAGATTTAGCTGGCAGATACAGAAAAAGACGGGTCATAATAGCACACCATCCGAATCATCTTGGTGCTTGGTTCCCAGTTCTCATCCAGGTCCAACTTGTTCGGATCCGGAACCTCTGGCTCGACTTTGACCTTCTCTTTGCCTTTGCCTTTGCTTTTGATGGTGAAGATATCCAGGATGTTGTCATCGTCATCACTATCGCTGGTCAAACCACGAGAACGGACTGATTTTTGCATTTCTTCCAATTCCTTAGATGTGGGCTCGAACGCGGAAGCTTTGTAAATGTGCTTCTTGTCTAGCAAGCTCTTGTCAACAATCAGTAACAATAAAGTACAACTGTGAGTCTTACCAATGGGTTGACGGCAGACAGGGCAAGGTCGGGCATTCCCCATAGCGGCTTGGTCATTCGCTTGATTGACGGCCTCATCCCTGTCAGAAAGAATATTCTCAGTTGCCAAGCTCACGACACAGATGAAACAACCCACTGTGGTTGCTGTGGTGCAGACTTAAGCACATCTTCGATACACTCTATCCCAGAGAAATATGATTCAATTTTCCATCCCAGCGGGTCATTCCCACCAGCAACATTTACCGGTACAAAAACGATGACCGCAAGCAGTCACACAGCAGGTCGCATTGTTGAAAGCTGTAGGATTCATGGTGCGACGAGAGACCGTTAATAGGCTAGGAGGAAGAGCTTACCATCGAAACATATTGGGCAATCCTCTTCCTGCTCATCGTCGGCCGTTTCACTGCCCTCGGGGTCGGCCTCAGCCTTAAGCCGAGCGAATGCTATGCGTCGAAATCTAATGAATGGCTAGTCAGCAAGTCCAAGCAGCAACGGGTGGGCAAGTTCGCACTTGGCGCAGGTCTGATGAGCGCAAAACTAGCTGAGTGGATTCAAAACTATGGGCCACGAAATGCAACTCACGTCCTCTACGAATTTCGGGCCAACATCTCGGGTGGCTCTTTTGAGTATAGTCCCGGGATCGTTGCCTGCTAGAGGATCCTCTCTAGGGTTTGCTTCTTCATCATCTTCCTCGACGACGCCGTCACCTTCCTCGCCTTGTCCAGCCTATGTTCGGATAGGTATCAATACGACTCCCTACAACTATTGGATCCAGTGCATACTAACCGCAACAAGCAGAGGATGGTTGCAAGCCTGACGGAGGCGCAACAACATAACCTAGAGGTACGTGGGAATAATCCTGGGGTATCCGTTTCAATAGACGAACTCACTAGGATCACAGCATAGTTCTTCATAACGGTACCAGCCTTGATAAACTTGTTGACTTTGATTCTCTCTCTTGCTTCGATAGATTCGTAAATCTATTACGATGCATTAGATACGGCGGTTGTCAATTACACATGGCATAATACCTTGCGCTCAGCGGGGCTAAAATCAAGTTGGAGGATCTCGATGTCTTTGTCCACGAGGTGTAGGATCTGTTTCCCTTCCTAAAGGAGAAAGAGTTGCCTAAATGACTGGTGGGTGGCAATCCACATTGCAGGTATAACGCATACTACGACAGAGTTCTTGGTGCGTCGCAAGAGGACTTTCTTGAGCAAAGCTTGTGCGCGGCGGCCTAAGGAAGACATGCATGTCAACAACATGAATAGCCGTCATGGGAATTAAGTCATGCAAACCTGCCAGTTCGGGCTCCCTCTTTTGGGCCCTGCCAATTCGTTCGTTGAATTCCTTCCAGTCGTTGAATGGTCTATATCCTAGATAGACGGGCTCAGTGGGTAGGATAGGGCAAAGTTTTTGATGAAAGGCATACTTAAGTATCGTAGGAACGCGTAGAGATCAACGAGGCTCTGAGAAACATGCAAGGCCATCAGACTCAATTGGCGAGAGATGACCACGAGACAGACATTGGTGACTGGCGTCCCCGTTAAGCACCACCTTGTCTCAGAATCAAGCAGGGCCACACAGACGGATCCCCGTGTATTCCTGAAGACAATACGAAGGTAGCTAATGTGAGGACAAGACGCATACGCCAATCCGCTTACCTGTTTCGAATGATCTGCGCCTCATCCAAGACAACCCGCTACACTCAAAATATCAGAAGCATTCAAAATCGCAAAACACGGATTGACGTACGTGCCAAGCAGTACGACCTAACGGACCCGTCCTAAGGTAAGACGTCGAGGTAAGCCATCATGCCAGACTAACATCATTTAAATATGTACGGCTTATCCCAGTCATCCTCATCATCCTCGCCAACGAGGAAATCATCATTCTTTTTTTTTTTCTTCTTTGGGAAGTCGCCGCACAAAGTGGTGTAGGTAGTAATGACAATCTGTGGCCATAGAAAACAAGGGTCATTAGAATGCCCAATGGAAATGAAATGTATTATGCGGCAGAGATCGTTAGGATGCTCACGTCGAACTTGCGAACATCTTTCATAGTTTTCAGTTTGTGAGATCCATGATGAATGTGTACTCTGAGAAGGTCATCTTCGGTCTTGGTCTCAATTTCGGACTTCCACTAATGAGCAATCGAGTGAATAAGAGGAAGAACGGAAAGGAACAGAGACACAGGAAGGGCAAGGGGGGGCCTACTTGTTGCAGAAGCGCCCCCGGTGCTATGATAAGGGTCCATGACGGCTTTCATCCCGAGGCTTCAAATTCTTTACCATCGTAGCAATGGTCTGCACCTAGATTTGAGGAAGGGTTGTGACATGAACCATGATCATAGTCCCTGTGTGAGGGACATACTGTTTTGCCCAATCCCATCTGTACACGAACTAAATGAGTGACATGACGACACAAAGTGCACCAAAGTTGTTACAACTCACGTCATCGGCGAGCACACCTCCCTTTATCCTACTGTTTTCTTGGGCGACCATCCTAGGATGCAGCAGTCCAACTTGGCATGATACCAATGAACATATAAACCATAGATGACTAACCAATCCACGCCAATGAGCTGATGGGGCATGAGTTTGATCTCCATTCCCGGGATCTTGCCCTCGGGAGATGTGAGGCCTAGGTCGGTCGCCGCCTTCTGAATCGTAGGCATATCTTCGAAATCTTCCATGGCGTTTAAAAAAAATTCCTTTATCCTGAGACGAAGCCGTCAATTATGTGAGTCGATCCGTCCCGATTAAAGCATCCGGACGAGAGAAAGGGATTGGGATAAAACAGTACTCAACTGCTGCTGGTGGTCCGGTCCGCCGCGATCTATGCTTCTCAGAGGACCAGCCTCGTCATAATTCAAATGGAAACCGCTCTTGCCTAACCAATGCTCTACGGGAACTGGAGCACCACCGTTTTCTAACGCATTTTGAGCGACAGGAATCGGTGGATTAAAATTTGGTATCGTTCCAGGGACTGCTTGACCCAGGGGATTATAATATGGGTTGAGCTGTGGCGGGAGATCGTAACCAGCGTATGGATCTCCGAGCTCTTGTTTACCGGGCCACGCGCCGGGGACGTGTGGCTCATTCTTCACCCTTGCGTATCCGCCAACGGCGACCTCTTCGATCTTGGCCCGCTTTGGGGGAGTGATAACGGATGCCGACAGGTTAACGTATTCGCCGAACGGATCATATGAGGACCCGACACTGATGTGGTATGGGCGCTTGCGCTGATTGTCAACTACGGAATTCTTCCAAGACGTGGTGGGGCCTGTAGAAGAGACCTGACCTTGGGAGGGATGGGCCAAGTCAATGTCCAACAGATTCTGGGGCTTGTATTCTCCGGCCTCGTATTTAACGGCGGGTCGTTTCCCTTGGTCATAATATGGACCGACGGGGACGCTGGTAGAAGGGGTCGAAGGGCCGGCAATCGAATATATAGGATTGGGTTCGTCATCATCCGAAAGTTCAAAAACACCATCACCGAAGCGGGTAGGATTCCTGGCGAATGGGGCTGGGCGATTGGAAAGAAGACTAGGACTATGAGCGTGCATCCTGCCATTGACTTTGGAAAGACCGCGTGGAGTCACAGAGCTAGAAAGCAGTCGGATCTCATCCTCGTACACCTTAGGCTCAAATTTTGGTTGGAGCTCGGCACGATATTGAGGTATAAATTGGATATCCTCGTCGTCATCAGATATCTCGATGACAACTTCTTCTCCATCAGGATAGAGAATGGTTTGCTTCTTCTTGCCTCCATTCTGGTGTTCGATGGAATTGGATGCGGATACAGTGGCACGGGCCAGAGCCTCGATCGCGGGCCTCAAGTCTTTGTCGCCATCGTCTTCATATAGATCGCGAAATTCAAGTCTATTATCATCGGTCATAGGCTCTGTCGATTCCAGTTTGACCGCACGACCACGAAGTTCCGTGGGATTTTGAAGTGCCTCATCGCAGCAAAAGTTTCAGGATACCAGTCAGAACGTAAGATGAATATCATACCTCCTGTCTCTTTCTTTCTGCACTATTCCGTTTGTGGGCTGATGTGGATATATGCGCCTATACGAGACGATAGAAACAGTTGAACACAGGATTACGCGTGTTTGAGCGAAGAAGACGCCAGTTACCTTCCAAGGGTCCAGCCCGGCGAACTGGTAGAAGATACCTCCATCATCCAGGAGAGACGTACCGCACAATATGTCGTCCCAACAATCCATACAGGTAGCGGTACCACCTACCCGGAAGAAGAATCAATATCATCTGAGACACGGCGCCTAGAGATGGTGGTACCTTGGTCCTCCAGACGCATGAGAAAGTTCATTTCGTCGGGGTATTTCTGTCCATGCGAGGAAAGAGCTCCAAGGTAATCACCAGGGAGAGGTCTCTGGAATTGGGGGGCGATAAGCATTGGACTGCACTAGGCGAACGTGAGGGATGGTTACACACCGTATCATTGATATCTCTGCTGAGGGTTCTAAGCGCGATACGTCGCACTTCTTCGCCATTCATTTCAGGGATGGCACGAAGAGATGGAGGAAGGGATGAGCTGCTAGTTTATGTCGAGGTATATACGAAGGTTCAAGTTCTGTGGCTGAATTGACTCAAGCGCTCAACGGCACTTGCCGGCTTGAGCCGGTTCTACGAGGCTGGTCGCCGCGCGGGCTCGCTTAGTGGAGGCTTGAGAACAATCGCTGCGGCTGTGAAACCGCTACCCGCGGACGAGTATGCATTAGCTAAGCTCCACCTCTATTCCGCGAGGCAAACCTCTCGGGCAAGGGCGAGGCATACATTCACTTGAGAGGTGAATAAAAGGGTTGGAAATGAGGCCTCCGCGCGGCTCAGACTAATTATAGTAGTCCATGCGGCCAAAAGAAAGGCATTGGCAGATAATGGGGTTCCAACACAACGAGCCTTGCGCGATGTTGGGAAAGCAAAGCTGAGAAGCTAAGAGGTCACATTGTGAAGGCTGATTGTAATGTAGGTGACGGGCAACCACAAGTCATCAGTGCTATTCTAAACAGAGCAGACTTGTTCTTTCTCAGGGCCATAGTGGGCAGTAAAGGGTACATCTAGGATTCAAGGCTTTATAAAGAAATAACGGAAATTCCAGCTTGTTGGCCTTTGATTGCATCAGATGCCATCAATTTTTTGGGGATCAGTGTACTTCCAAAGGGTAGGGGAAAGTCCCTTATTGCTGATGTGCTCTCCCTGAGAAATAGGCATCTTAGGCAATTGAGACATGAGGGAGTTTGTCTTGGGTGGGCAGGTCACACAAAAGTCAGATATATTGTATAACTCCAGAGGAGGCCTTTAACACAAAATTGGGGACCTAACAGTGCAGATGTCACGCTCTGCGTGACCGCTGCCTAGAGAGACTAATAATACACCATCCTCAGGCTGGTGATGCTATGCCATCCGGATCTATCGCATTCTAGTTTTTCTGTCGCACCACTGGCTACTCAGAACATTGATGGCCTGAGTCCTCGAGCATTGCGATAACTCAAGGACCAAGCACAACAGTAACTCTGAACCTCGATCCGTATCTGCAACATACAAGATGCACGCAAGGGCTCTGGACACCATTTACACTGTTTGTGGTCATAAAGAGAGTACACCAGTCAATCCGTTGTGTCCTACCCTTGATATGGATGCCGCTGATACTTCGGAGCTCCACATTCCAATAGAGGATCTGCTGCGATCTGGCCAGCCAGCCTGTAGTGGCTTCTTACATCAAACATGGTCTGGGTTGATGAAGTCCTTTTTTTATGAAGGATGTTGGCCAAGTTGTCTGCGAAGCTGATTTGTGTCTCGGAACATCGTCTCCAGTGTGTATACTCGGCCATGTGTCAACCGCTGTATCCCTGATCAGATTATTGATTATGCGTATATTCATTTGGGTTTGACATGATGGACTAGGCGTCTCCAGCTGCTGGGTTGTTCGCGTACGATCTCCGATAACGGTGGAACAGTCGCGGTATGCAACATTGAATCCAGTGAAAGCGGCAAGATTTTTTGCCCGTATGAAGAACCGGAATAGATCACGATTCTTCAGCTTATAAAGTCTCGCCTGCGATGTTTGAGTCCTTTACTGTATTGGACCCAGTGGGGTCTCAACAGGATTAATTTCACCGTGGGTACGACTTACGCTGCGCCTTGACATGACGATGCTATGGCAATAATGTTCACGATGAAGTCTCTCCCTCCGACTGGATCACTTTTATACGACAGTACAATACATCCGTATGCAGGGGTCACCATTCACCAGTTGCTAGTCACTTCAGTCGAAGGAATCAAACGAAATTACAACCCTTGCTCCACGATTCCACGACGTGGTATGCCCTGATCCTCCTCTTCCAGTCTTAAGGCCTGTTCGAGAATATCTTCTTCATCGGGAGGAATACTGGGTTGTGCCGTGCCGTACGCTAAGCGCTGTATTACGATCGCTATGTTATTCAAAAATAAAAAGGATATGAGTAGCGTGGTTGGCGTGCCCAGGTTGTTAACCAATGGGCGAGCTTGACCAGGAGGAAAGAGGACGAACCTGCATCGATGGAGACCTGGAATATGGCACAGATCTACACTAGGATCGAATGGGTTAGCGAATTACAGAAACCAGTATTGGATGGTATAAAGAATTGACTATAAATTGCAGTGGCGCTTTTTGAAGGATAAAATATCCAGTCCTGCGAGGCATGCGATGTCAGCATGTAACTGTGCGAACCAAATGGTGAGAGTGAAGTCGGCACGAACTTGAAAGAGTCTCCTGCGACCCAACCTATTAGAGTCGATGCGCGGAAGCCATATAGGGAGCGTTGTCTGTAGTTGCTTAATAATTGTGGGAGTGGAAGGGTGCTTTCAAGACCTAGCGCGAAGTACCCAATGACGTCCACGAAGAAGGCTATTCGACCAAATATGAGAATGAGAATGGTCATGACAATTCTATAAAGGGAAGCCTTAAGTGAGCGTGCATATAGATGATTAAAGAAGCCATATTCACATGTAGGCGGACAGGAATTCGACGTATTGTGAGTACGTGGGCCATTGCCAGAAGCCGATGACGCGCGATGATTTCCCAATCGATTCAGGATTGCCAGGCGGCCTGTATCGAATGCAGATATATAGTAAGACGAGCTGGGCGATGATCATCAAGATGGATTGCACCAGCAGGGCTGGAAATAGAATAAATACACCAGATAGTAATGGTATCGTAGTATAATTCAATCCACATACCAATCTCAAAGTGCTTTCCAATCCAAAAAAAGCAACGAGTGATGTTGGCGATAAGTAAGATGGCGCAAACGTCTCTGGAAAAACCAGTGGAGTCTCTGGCCATTCACATTAGATATCCTTCGGCGGGTCAGAACTCTTTCATGTCGAGTGCGCACTTTTTACGTATGATAGAGTATACTACGCGGTGGTCATTCGTCAATTATTATAGTGTTGTCTAGACGAACTAGGCAGAGAACAATATATGCACTTTGGTCGGCGTATACGAATGGAGGAACTACAGCTGGAGGACAAGGATGATTTAAGAAAGGAAGAGTAATGCAGGTAGCAGACACAAACCCATTCCCACAGAAGCCACTGTCGATATCCATGTCATCATTGTGATGATTATATTGCTTAGAGGAGAGGCACAGCGGCGAATGGAGAAGCCGAGTCGGCAAATGCCGATTTGCTTCCGTCTCTCGTCACGCCAGTCTCGTTGTGCGGTCTCGTCTGGGACATTCGCACTGTCTGGGAGGGGAGACTCCAGGAACATTTTCCTAGCCTTACAGGCTGCAACCTTTGTTTCTGTGATGATTGCTTCTTGCCAGCTTGAGCTTTAGGGCCTGTTCAGATACCCCAGAAACATTTCAAAGAAATGCATTTCTTTGAAATGTTTCTGGGGTATCTGAACAGGCCCTTAGGCACCTTGTGCTGGTGACTAGTGCTTCTGAGGCCACACCTTCCAATCCTGGTGACCCTGGCTCCTATCCAATTGTGAGTTAAACTGTGTAATTGTTTTCTCCAACATACCATTATGGGGATGTGGTGTTGGTGCCATCAGTGCAGCTCTGCCCATGGGGGTAGTTCTACATATCAACTCAATGATTACATGTGCAGGAGAGGACTTGATGTTTTCCCATCCCTCAGGGGTGATGCAGACATAATGAGTGAATGAGATCTTGGGCCACCAGCCAGATCATGGAGTTGTTTGGACAGGGTGCAGCATCATGTGTCTGAACCACTCCTTGCTAGGCTATTGCACAGGGTCCCCACAAGGGAATTTAGGACCTCCCACCCTGCAGGGTTGAAAACTTGTCCCTGTGACTCATGGGGATAGAAGCTGTGGGATACATGACAGGGTTGAAAAACCTGAGGGAACCCCACAGGATTCCCATGGGACAATATACTCAATTGGATGGGCTCTTCTAATGACACCCAATGATTAGGGAGACAGTAGCCTGTGATTAAACCTTTGTAGAGTTGTAGCTATGGCAATATGGTTTAGGACACAAACAAATAGGTATATCTCCCCTGGGTGTTGAGATGTGATGGGTATCCCATTTGACATTTCTCTTCCCTGATGCACACATTTGTTATTTGCCCCTATTCCCTATTTGGTTAGCACCACTTATGGCATCCTGTGATCTCAGACCTGAGAAAGGTCTACAGCAGAATCACACAAAGGGTGATATCTGGAGTTTGGAGGAGTCAAACTGAGAACAAGGATATATACATGAGTGAGAAGAAGTGGAAAATACCTGGAGTTTGGAGGGGTCAAACTCACCTCGGTCAGCCACTTAGAGGGGCCTCAATAGGTAGGTCAAACTGCATCAAATCAAAAGCCTAATGGGCATCAAAATCCTTTGATATCAAATAATTTCAAGAGGGTGACCTTAGGTCTGTCTGCCCTGCAGCTCAAATAACACTGTGAATGGAAGCACATGGATATATTTGGCTGGGGGTATCAGGATAGGTCCCGGCAAGCCCGGGAATGCCCCTGAGTGGGTCAACAGGCCATATGGGCTTATCAGCAACTATGATTATTTATTTATTATTGTTTATTCTCATGGATAATTATTAATTTATTATTATATATATTATACACATCTATGGATGCTGTGGTTCAGGTTTAAACCTGTGGAACCTGAGTTTAAACCTGAACCTGACCCAGGTCAGGTTCCATTGGGGTCAGGTTTCATTTTATTTTCTTCAGGTCAGGTTCAGGTTTTGCCCTTGCCCTGAATCCAAAAACCAGTCTGAAACCAGGTTTAAACCTGAACCTGAAAGGTAGGGTGTAGGTTCCATTCCA
>MU128927.1:0-19930 GCA_014904985.1 Hydnum rufescens UP504
CGTATAAGACTGAACATAGAAGACCTGCTTCCCGCGAAGGAACTTGGAGACAGAAGAACCTGAAGCAGCCCAAATGGCATCTCCATCCATTAGTAGAGATGTGATGGGAAGCTCAAGGTCAGGCCCTTTACTACCCAAGTCAAAATTCCAAGCCTCAGGATAGAGCGGCTGAACAGACCGATGAATTGAAGGGTCATTTTATCACCCTCCCACATCGCCCATGCCTTCCCAAGACAAGTAACAATGTGAATTCGTGGAAGTGCAGAGGAACCCTTGGTTGAGCGTGTCTGGACACTAAATGGGACATGATTTGTAACAAAACCTAGAGCACGGAATGGGACGAATAGACGCCGCGAAGGATTTATCGAGGGGTTCCCGTTTTATCATGCCTCACCCTTTTGCGAGGAGGCGCCATGCCTCCTTTTACCGTGTGCCACAAGAAAGGCAAAGTTTCGTCGGAATAAAGCGAAAGACTTCCCACGATCGGTAAGAGACACCAGTTCCGAGTTCACTAAACAGGGTTGCAGAACTCGCGAGTTGCTGCATACCGGTAGACCCAAGTTCTGGCGACTTCCGGGGATTCAACCGACGGAGTGGAGGAGCACGTCGCAGCCTGACTTGACTCGATAAGACCGGAGTTCAGTCTCTCAACCGGTGATCTGAATCTACGTACATGTTGGCGCTTAGAGATCCACGTTTTACTTCAGCTGGAAAACCCTATTGGACCACGCAGAAATGGCCGAAAGCCCGTAGTCTCAAGCTGAAGAATTGTCGAAACGTGGCTCGTTTGGCTTTAAGTGGGCAACACCTATCGTATTATCGTTGTTAGACCATGGGCTCATTTTGTTTCCTCATTTTTCCTGATCTCTAGACGAAATTCTTCATGTCGGAGTGTCACAACCATGTGTGTATGGTACATGCGCAGACCCACTTATCCGTCCCTCAGCATTTTCGTTGGTGGGGGCTGCCGACCACACCTCTCTGGTTGAGGGTCCAAAATCCAAAAAAAAATCCTGGTGCGAGCGTTACTGGTGTTAGCCTGTGCGTTTGGGGACCTGGCGCCCTTCAATGTAGGAATGTGGGAATCCCCCAAGGCCAACCCCCAATATATACACTGTCGCGCGAAACGAGCACCTGTTTCTGCTCTTCTTGCGCGACTTTTTGGTTTTTTGCGCTAGTGTTTAATCTGTCATTCTAGGTCATAGCATCCTGCATAACATCCTGTCCGAGCGCGAACTCGTGCCCAAAATCCGCAAGAGAACACCTACCCAGAAGTCCACGGGTTCGATGAAGATCGGACATGGGATACAGGAATTGACCATGTCGTCCTCATGACTATGAATTCTTTCTTCCATCGACGGACCACTTGGAGAAAGACCCAACACCGTCGCTGGACCGTCCCCTCCCGGATCATCTTTTCAACTCGACCTCGAACGTATACCCACTGGCACGCCATGTATTTCCTCTGCGTGATTATTCACCACAGATGCTCGCCTTCGTCGGTCTGATGTTGTGCCATTTCCTGCCTGGGAGGATCAAGTGCAACCTGCTGCGGCCTTTTCCTAGACGAAGGATAAGTTTCATCACGTTGCGGAGGAGTTGCTGGTCTCTGCACGGTATAACATTCTACAGTGGCGGTCAGGATCCAAGCTATCGTACATCACTGAATCGTGGCATCGTTTGCACGAAGACGAGGAACTAGAAGGCCAATTACAGTATCGTAAGGACTTGCTTTCCTTGGCCGGGAAGAAAGGGCGGGGGGTGCAACCATGGGAGCCACGTTTTGGGCGAACGTTCCCGTCCTACATGCAGAATGGAAAAATTGGAGAGATCGGGAGTTGGTGACGTTTGGGTGCGATGTGCGAGCGAGGATGGAGTGGGAGGATGGTTCGATCTAATGGACAATGTTCTCGAGAATGCGAAGGAGCAACCAGTCTACATCGGTTCTACACATCCTAGGTAGGGCAGGCAGAATTCATGCGTGTTTAGCTGGCATTTGTGAGGAAGAGAAAATCCGCGATTCGTCTAATCGGTTAAACGCCTCCGATGCACCAAGAGGTAGCAAGTCGACAACCCCCGAAGGAGGGCCTCAAATTTTGCGGCGACGGACCGGTAGCGTGCAAAGACAAAAAGGAAAAGATGGAGTGAGGCAGGAGGGTGAACACTAACGGTAGCGTACCGAAGACAACGAGAGAAAATTACGAATACAGCAGAGATATGGAACTACCAAAAGGCTGCAAGTGCGCTTGCGAGCATGTGTGCGCGACAGCGGGACCGATTAGCTTAGTGTAACCTTGTTCCTCGCTTAAACAACAATTAAAACATCTGTGAATTCGAATCGTCGGTACACTAGCCACACGGCGCGATTATCTAATCATTTGTGGTTCCTGATCTTGCTGTTTGCACCTCGCCCCAGGTTAGAGCGCGCAGCCCTTCACCAATTTCTCTCGGCATAAATTAAGCCCATCGGTTACATTTTCTCGACTGAGCTTGAGGAATCGCCCCTTCGCTGGCACCCCTGTTCCCTACTATGCAACCGTACCACCTCTCTATAAGTGAGTTTCCCTTCGATTCTCCAGTAACTTACCTTTACTCATGCGTATGTTCAAAGGCACTGGTAGAGGGGGGGATGCTCTTGGGGGAGGTGCGAGTGTTGGCGGCGATGGAGGAGGCGTTGCTATCAATTTCAACTGTAAAGCGTTTCGCTCTAAGACTTTGCCTATTGACTACTCATCCATAGTTTATATTACTCCAGATGTGCGAGCATCCCCAGGCATCGCACGGTTGGCGTCTGTTCGTGCCCGCCATGCCGAGTATAACTCTGCTCGCAAGGATGCACCCTCGTCATGTCTCGAGGGCACCCGGGTCGATATATTGGCGGAGATTATGTCGTGGTTGGGCTTGCTGACGACAATGTACACCCTGTGTATTGGCTCAATGGGCTCGCAGGGATTGGTAAATCAACCATCGCAACCACGGTCGCTGAGCGAGCAGAGGAGCAGGGTATACTGGGGGCAACTTTCTTCTTCTCTCGGAGCGACAGACTCTATGCGATCCGTACACCGTCTTTCCCACCCTTGCCTTCCAACTCGCGAATTCAGACAATCGATTCAAATCCGTTATCGCAGAGGCCCTCGAAAAAGATGAAGGAATCGAGGACAGAAGTCTATTGCGTCAGCTGGAGGGTTTAATCGTGAACCCGTTTCTCAGGATCCGTCGGAAGCGGCGTCCCACACTTATCATTCTTGACGCCCTCGACGAATGCGAGGAAAGAGGGGCTACAGACATTCTACGACTTCTGTTCTCCCATGCAACTCGAATACCATTCCTTCGCATATTCGTCACCAGTAGACCAGAGTTCCACATCTCATCGGTATTCAACCAGTTCGATAATTACGCGAAAACAATTCTCCATAATGTCGAAGCGTCAGTTATCCGGCAGGATATCGAGCTTTATATTCGAACGGAGTTGGAAAAAATCCCTGGGAGGCTGGGTCTTTCCATGCCTGCGGATTGGGCCACGGAGGCTGAGAAGCACGCTCTAGTGGAGAGGTCAGGAAAGCTTTTCATTTTCGCTGCGACATGCATACGATTCATTGGCGACAATCGTGTATTGGCTCCCCGCGAGCACCTCGGCCTTATTCTTGGCGCTCAACCCTTGAAGGTGGAGACCTGTCAGAAGTGATGCCGTACAAGGAGCTGGACCTCCTTTACACGAGGCTGCTCCGCAAGTCGTTGTCTGATTCGAATCCCCGCCTCATTCAGAATCGCTTCCAGATTGTGGTGGGTAGTGTTGTTCTGTTGCGCCAGCCCCTTCCGCTTCGTTCCTTAGCCAGGTTCGTCGAGAGCGACATCGAGACGCTCAATAACGTGTTCCGCCACCTTCAATCTGTCATGATTTCTCCATATGACGAAAATGACGCACCTCGTATCTATCATCCTTCCTTCGTTGACTTTATCACCAACTCTTCACGATGTACCATGGCAGGATTCTTGATCACTGCAGTTCCGGTGCACGAGCAGCGGCATGCCCTGCGATGCTTCCATCTGATGAATATGTGCCTCAAACGAGATGTGGCTGGATCGAAGATCCGTCGCTGCTGAACAGCGAGGTTGATGGATTTGAAGCGAAGGTGGCGAATGCGCTGCCTTTGGAGGTACAATATGCGTGTCGATGTTGGGGATCGCATCTGTCGCGTGTTGAGATTGGAGATGAGAAGGTGATGGGAGTGTTGGAGGAATTCGCAATGCGGTCGATTTTGTGGTGGATAGAGGCAATGAGTCTCCTCGGAAGTGTCCACATCGTTGCCAGCTCCGTTCGGGAGGCGCACCGATGGGCAGTACGTACCTTTATTATTCATTTCTCGATGACCCACTGATTTGATGATGATGGGGATGACAGGTGAGTTCGAAATGTAGATCGGCCCTCATTACCCTCCTTGCCGATGCACGGCGGTTCATTCTTGCTCATGCAAAAGTCATAACAGCGAGCGCGCTTCATGTATATCATTCTGCATTGCCATTCACACCTCATGACACTGAGTTGTACAAAGTATATTGTAAAGAGACAAGGCATTCCATCCGTGTGCTCCAAGGGATTGGTCCTCAATGGCCGCAGACTCTGGCCAGTTTACATGGTCATCAACTCCCGGTCTCCTCCATTGCATGTTCATGGGATGGCTTGAAAGTGGCATCAGGCTCCTATGACCACTCCATACGGTTGTGGGATATTATGTCAGGTTTGCTCATTGCAATCCTAGAAGGCCATAGTAGTTGGGTTAATTCTGTGGCATTTTCGCCGGATGGATTGCGACTGGCATCGGGCTCTTTTGACTTGTGTGTCCGTCTGTGGGATACCAGTTCTGGTGTCCCCATTGCAGCACTAGAAGGTCATTCAGATGATGTTCAGAGTGTGGTATTTTCACCGGATGGGCTACGATTAGCATCAGGCTCCTATGACTGCTCTACACGGTTGTGGGATGCTTCATCAGGTGTGCTCGTTGCAATCCTAGAAGGCCATACTGGCTGGGTTAATTCCGTCGCATTTTCGCCCGATGGCTCACTACTGGCATCGGGCTCCGTTGACTCTTCCATACGATTATGGGATGCTACATTGGGCACTCTTATTTCAATCCTAAGAGGCAACTCTGGTTGGGTTCGTTCCATTGCATTTTCACCGGACGGCTCCAGACTGGCGGGCACCGATGATTCATCTGTCCGATTGTGGGACACCACATCTGGTACTCCCACTGCACTCCTAAGTGGTCATACTGATTTGGTTCATTCTGTCGCATTTTCACCGGATGGATTGCGACTGGTGTCAGGTTCCAGTGATCAATTGATACAGTTGTGGGACACCACATCGGGCTTACCAGTAACAATCCTAAGGGGCCACACTGGTCGCGTTAACTCCGTTGTATTTACACCTGATGGGTTGCTACTGTCTGCGGACTCCGATATCTCATCTGTCCAAGTGTGGATATTGGATTGGACATGCCCACTGCAGTACTAGAAGGCCATTCAGGTAATGTGGGTAGTCTCGCATTTTCACCAGATGGCTTGCTACTGGCCTCGGCTCCGGAGACTGTTCCATCTGGTTGTGGGATGCCATATTAGGCACACCCATTGTAATCCTACAAGGCCATACTGGCTTCATTAATTCTGTTATATTTTCACCGAATGGATCACGACTGGCGTCGGCCTCCAGGGATGCATCTGTCCGGTTGTGGGATACCGCATCGGGTGCATCCATAGCAATTCTAGATGACCATCTTAGCAGTGTTCTCTGTGTTGCATTTTCACCGGATGGCTTGCGACTGGCCTCGGGCTCGGGGGATAGTTCTGTTCGGCTGTGGGATGCCATATCGGGCTCATCTATGGCACTCCTAACAGGTCATTCTGGCTCGGTGAGGTCTATTGCATTTTCGCCGGATGGCTTGCGACTGGGGTCTGGCTCGGAGGACTGTTCTATTCGCTTGTGGGATGCCATATTGGGCACACCCATCACAATCTTAAAGGGCCATTCTCGCCTGCTCAGGTCTGTCGCATTTTCACCAGATGGCTTACAATTAGCCTCGGCATCTTATGACTCATCCGTCCGGTTGTGGGATGCCATATCGGGCACATCCATCGCAGTCTTAAGTAACCATGTTGGCGAGCTTCATTGTCTTGCGTTTTCCCTTGATGCTCAAACATTGATTGCAAAAAGTGGCACAGCGACCTTCCTATGGGATTTGACTTCCCAGCCTCTTTGTCGTTTGGATACTGAGTCGTCCACTACGAGGAATCCATCTTTGGTTGACCCAATTGACCCCATTTGGTCTTGTGACGGTCGGTGGATAACCATGCGGCGGTTACCAGACAATGATGTTAGACGTATCTGCTATATTCCTCCGTATTATAGCCGCAATGTTGATGTTGAAGTCATGGACTCGTCGTTTCAATCTCGAGTGGCATTCGGATGTATTGGTGGTCGTGTTATACTCCTCGATGTTCAAAATTGTATGCAGTTTTAGACAAGTTACAAACTACAAATGAGTAGAGGGTAGGGGGACGATTCTGCCAAATCACTCATCAATATATCAAATACATGAGGACGATCCACATCCTTTTACAAGTGTGGTATGGTATACCCTTCCTGGTTGTAAGCTTGAAGAATGGCCATGATTAATGAGCTGTGAGCCTCTATACGCTAGCAGACGGTCTACCATAAGGAAGAGAGGAAGAGAGTCTGAATTTATGCGTTGCTCCCCTATACCCCCCAGTCGACCATACCCTTCCCACTCCAACATACTTCCGGGTGACGCCCAGGTCGTAATTGCTTCTACAGCTTCTTAACAAGTTCGGGCACCGCCCCGTACGGATCGGCGACGAGGCCCACATCCGCCACCTGGAATCCGAGTCCCATTCCCAGCCGACCGGGTAGTCAGCGGCAGTGGTAATGATTCAAGAGTCAGAAATGCGGTGTGATATCAACATTGTTAATAGCAACGATGGGCTCGGAGTCTTTCACCCCCTCCAGGTGCTGCATCGCCACGCTGATACAAACAGGGTGCAACTGCTTTGCCAGTCTGCTCAATTTATACATTAGTGTCTGGACGTCAGGAACCAGGTAATGCGAAGCGACGCTTGACTCTAAGAATAGTAATGCAAACAAAAAACCCTAAGTACATGTCTGCAGGGAATTCGTGACGTATCCGACCTCAACGATGGCAACTTTACTGACTCCAACAGCCGCATCGAGGGCATCCGCAAGGGGATCGAGGCTCCCCTTGAAAGTTTCTGGATTCTTCAATGCCTTTCCGGCCAACACTAGGTGTAGCGCGGTCCCTAATTCAGGGCAATCGGATAAAAAAAACTGGCGATAGCTGTTTCGAGGTGCATTATAGAGGTATCGCTGAGGGTTACGGGGTCGACCGCCGATGCCTCGACGGAGGACTCTGCAGACGAAGAGGCCTTTGGGAGGGCGGTGGAGCCGACTGTGGAGGTCTTTGCGTGGAGTGAACATGCAGCTGGAACTTCTAGTCGCGGCGATGGCATTCCGTACCATCACACTTGAAATCAAAGAGGTGGGCTTCGTAGCTCGTAACTTGAACCGAGACTTTAAAGCCAAGTATGCACTGCACACAATCCTGGGCACAATATCGACAAGCCGCCCGTTACAAGCTCTCCAGGAATGCCGTGATAGATCGGACTAGGACGTTCATCGGGGGAAGGCGTCCTGTCTTTGTCGCTGGTTGACAGAGTCGGAATTGATTCATCTCGAAGGATAGATGTTTATTCTTACAAAAACATATCTTGTGCATGAGGTCTATCCCAAAGTACAACAATTTGAAGGGCGCCGGTGCACGGTGAAACGTGTTGTGGGCTCATTGCTTAGTCATCACCGGGCCGATATCTGGCGGACACAGGAACCGGTATCCGGGCAAATTCTTATTACAGTCGTGGACAGCCAAAGTCAACAATGTTGATTTGCTCCCGAAATATTCATTGAAATCATCCAGAAATCACCTCAACACCCTCACAAATGCTCTAAGCAGCCTCCTATGTGCTCGGTTGCCATTAATTCTAAATTTTTTTTAACAATTATGAAAAAATTTTGGCCAGACCCTAAAATCAAGCCCCTCAAGTTCAAAGTCATACCAAAATGTAGCTACTAACTAGGAGAATGTGATTCAGCAGAGAGTATGGCCCCACCTGCACCCAGAAAGACAGAAATTGACCATTAGTCGGAGTGCGCCGATGCAGACTCAATTTCGGAAACACCCGACTGGCTGCGAAACCTCTGAGACTATGGGAGAGGCCCAAATAACTTTGTATTTTCGGCAGGTAAATGACCTGAATAACTCTGATGATTCGGACAATGAAGATTTTGCCTGGGATCCACATGCCTGTTGCGACAATAATACTCTGCCTTATGTCGCTAATGAAGATGTGGATCTTGATGGCCCCGATGACAATGTTCTAGAACAGGAGGATATTTGCATAAATAGGGAACTAAGGTCTCTTTCTGCTGCTATTGATGCAGATGAGTGGCTGCCAAAAGGACAGAAGCGGAAGTTGGAATCTCAGGGAGGTGTGCTGCTTCAAAATTCGTTTTTTTTTCTTTCTCCTTTTTTGTACGGAGGCTTCAATTTATTTTGTGTCAGGACATCCGAAGACATATATCAAAGGCCCAGATGTTGCAAGCAAGTCGGAGCGGACGCAGCGCCGGTACAAAAAGCAAATCACTACTCAAGGAACACTGAATTTTCTTGCCATCTCTCGAGCCCGTCCCATCCCACCACCTATCTATGTCCCCTCACAGTCCCCCTCGCCTGATGTGGAGATCAACAGTGGCACCCGATCTCTGAGTCCAAATGAACTAGCTGAGTTCCTTCCACTTGTCCCTGTTCCACCTGTCTGTGCTCCAGGGGGGGACATGCACCCGAAGCGAACTTGTGCAATAAAACCTACTGTAGAAGATTCTAGAGACACGGAGGATGACGAGGATGAAGAAATAAATGAATTGATGCAAGGGCATGCATTGTGCTCGCCATTAGAATTACCAGATTGGCCTTACCTCCGCAATGAGATTGACAAGGTCCTGGACAAGGAGAAAAAAGTACGCCGCCTTCCATACAGCCAGGTGAGTGAATCTTCTGGAATGTCGGGATGTTACTCATGAACTCTTTCAGCTTAACCAGTACCAACTGTTGCACAGTTTCGCCACTCTTCGGATTAAAGGACTTGGAAGGATTGCAGCCAGCATCCATATTGCCCTGTCTCAACATAAAGGGGAAGGAGCTTGGTTTGCTTGGCGCATCCGTGCACTTGCGCATCACTTTGAAAAATATGAACAACTTCTGATTGAGTGCCGGGGTGGAAGGCGCAAAGGCTCATGTCACTTGGATGATGAGGATGTTAATAGAGCCGCTCGAAGCTGGTTAGAGATGCAAAAGATAGGATCGGTCACTTCGTCCAGATTTTGTCGTGCTCTCAATGCAACCATATTCCCCGATCTTGGCATTGCACTCAAGAAACCTCTCTTGAACCGCATGGCACGTTGATGGATGCACAAATTGGGTTTTCGTCAGACAATTCTGCAAAAAGGTGTATATATGGACTGGCCATGAGCGTGAGGATGTTATTTGTTATCGGAATGACATTTTCCTTCCCACAATGGCGAAATTTGAGTCCCGTATGGCTCGCTATGAAGGGGAAGACCTGAAGCGACACTGAGCCAAATCTTCAACCAGGCGAGAAGCGCATCATTGCGCAATTTCATGATGAGAGCTGTTTTCATGCTAACGAGTTCAAATCATCTGCATGGTGTGCTCTCCATTGATGTCCTTATCCCCTTCCATTCTTACATCTTTGTTAGGCTAAAGCAGGGCCAATCAATCCTCCAAAAAAAGAGTCAGGGTCGTCTAATACATGTATCCGATTTTATCAATGAGGAAGATGGACGTCTTATTCAGCATAATGCACATGGCGAAAGTCATCCACGATGCACGAAAAGTCATCTTTCCAGGTGCTTCGGGAGATTCATGGTGGGACACACAACAGCTTCTTGTACAAGTGGATACTGCGATGGATATTTTTGATGCAACTCATCCCGATTGCCAGGCATTATTCATTTTCGATCAATCCTCTGCCCACGTGCATCTCTCAGACCAGATGCCCTTCGAGCCTTTGACATGAATAAGGGCAATGGTGGGAAACAACGCAAGCAGAAGGACACAATCATTCCATGCACCAATCCCACGATCTCGATGTGTGGCAAGCCACAGAAGATGACAAATGAAAATGGTGAAGCCAAGGGACTCCAAGCCATGCTTGAGGAGCGTGGCTTTGACATGAAGGGCATGCGTGCTAAATGCACCCCCATATGTCCCTTTGAGAATGATAGGTGCTGTATGGCACACCTCCTAAGCAGGCAAGATGATTTTGTTAACCAAATATCAATGCTGGAGGCCGCCATAATCAACAGAGGCCACTTGTGTTTATTTTTGCCTAAATTTCACTGTGAGCTGAATCCTATCGAGATGGTGAGTGCAATATGACTCTTTTTAAGCAATCTAATGATGAATCCCTTAATTATACAGTACTGGGGTTATGCAAAGTATCATTATTGCGAGGTTTTTAAAGCAACCTTTGCAGAGGCAAAGCAAACTACAATCCAAAGTCTAGATGCTTGCCCTGTTGAGACAATCCGGCGCTTTATCAACCGGTCATGGCACTTTATGTCTGCATACCTGCCTTGGACTTACGGGAAAGGCAGCAGAGTGGGCTGTGAGGAAGCAAAAATCCCATCGCAGTGTTGTGCAGCGTGCTATGCTTGCTATTGACTCTATTCTCAACTAATTGTATCATATATTCTCCCATGGTCATTGTTTATATGTATATAGGTGTCATTTACCCTCTCCAATGAGTCCTAATACACATTCCAGTCACTCATGCAGCCTCAGAAGCAGTCTAACTTCTCTCAAAATTTGCTCAAAATTTTGGCCAACCTCAAATTAACCCCTAGGAAAATTTTAAAGGTGTTTTTGGGTTCCTTGAGCCTCAAGGAGCCCAAATCTGTCGAGATCTAAGTTTCAGAGTTGCTGAATCAAGCTCCAGATACAATTGTTGACTTTGGCTGTCCACGACTGTACCATAAACGGTATTTCACTGGCTGGCGCTAGCTGTGATGACGCCGCAGAGCACCTTAGGCAGCCCTACTTCGGTACCTAGTTAGGTCTGGTTTTTCTGGTAGAATAGCCTACCTAATAGGCTCATTTTGCCATGGCCCCATGTACTCTACAAGCCTAGCATGGGCCCATGGAACCTCATACAATTTTAGGCTCCATGGGCCCATGCCAGAAATTTTTTTAGGCCATGGGGCCATGAACACCTGCCCTGGCTATAGTACTGTGAGTTTCCCCAAGTCTACTACATCAGCAATCCCAGATTTCTTTATCTCTGTGATTTGATGCAATAAACCCCTCAGAAAAACCAAGGCACGTGAGTTTGCGGAAACCCGCAATGTCCCGCATAGCGTCGGCGCATTCGGCAGCTCAGCAGTGGATCAGGATGGAGTTATATTCATAAGAAATTAGATTCTTCTGTGTTGATTGTGTAGTGTGCTGGGGATCTGGGCTTGTCCTTGGGGTGACTTTTGGTACTACCCCGGTTCAAATCCCGCTGAGGCCAAAGTGCTGTGAAATTTTGAAGTAAGTGTGTATCTGGTACTGGGGCATGGAACCTCTAAGACCTTTGTGGAATCCTGTTTCAGCTTCTTCTGGATGACACCTCACCACCCCCTCCCCTTGTCACACTTGCGCATGTGAGAAGCCCAAAATTTCCTTTTTTGGAATTCCTAAGAATCTTCTTCCAATCTGCTCAAAAATTGCCAAATAGCTTTAAAATATCTCTGCTGTGTATATTTCCAGCACCTAGATGTTGTATCTACAAACTTATGCACCCTCAACTTGCACTGGTGTTGAGTTCAGGTGTGGGCATTTCCAAAACCTCACATGCTTCGGTTTTTTTGAGGGGTTTATTGCGCCAATTATCTCTGTGCACACTTTTTTTTTTTTTCTAAGTCCACACATACTTGCTCTTTTTTTTCTAACATGTCATCACATTAAAATTGGAGATATCATGACATCAGGGATCTAAAGCAGTAGGGATAGGAAATGGAAGGGGGGCATGGGAAACAGGAAGGCAACACGAGAAATATGAGGGCAATGTAAAAAAATGCAATGGTGGTGCTGAAATGGAAAGGATAGTATGAAGAAAGCAAGGACAATCTGAAAAACAGATGGATGATGTGAAAAATGGACAGATGATGCGAAAAACATATGGATGACATGAAAAATGTATGGATGACACAAAAAATGGATGGACAACACAAAAAACATATGGATGATGTGAGAAATGGGACAACAATGCAAGAGACTGAAGGATGTTGCAAAAAAACTGGAGGATGACATGAGAAACATGAGGATAGTGCAAAGAGCACAAGGGCAATGCGACACATGCAAGGACGATGGGAGGAATCCAAGGACCATTCAAGAAATGTGAGGACAATGTGGGAAATGTGAGGACAATGCAAGAAATGTGACATCAGTGCGAGAAACATGATGACAATGTGAGAAATGCAATGATAATATGAGAAATGTGACAATGATGCAAGAAATGTAATGATGCAAAAAATGGGAGGATGGCACAAGAAATGGGTGGACAAGGTGAGAGATGCAAGAACGCAGGCTGGTCAGTTAAATTGGGGACCTAATTAGGTACCATTTTTGGGGCAGAAAATGGTACCTAATAGGTCCCCAGACAGTATGGCTGAAATATGGCCAAAATACAGCCATTCTGATTCATTTCAGCCAATCCATGGCTGTGCATGATTATTTATTTATTTATTATTATTACTACTATAATTATATACATATTATCCCCCCCCCTGGGGTCTGCCACCACAGGGGGGCAGTTCATGCAGGTCATGGGTTTGCAGGTGGTGGGCCAGGTTAATAAATAACACATTAGTAAAAGAAAAGTACCTTAAATCCACCTGTCAGGGCCATGCTGTGACAAGAGCACCAAACAAGTGTAAACACAAATAAATCTGGCTAAGTCTGGTGTAAGTCCAGCTGAGTCTGAATGAATCCAGGTGAGAGTAAGACAGTAAGAGACAGGAGAATGGAGGAGGAATCCTGCAGCCTGGAAGGGTCTGGGTAGAAGTGAGCACAGTAGTCTTTAAGCTTGCAAAGTCAGCTGGAAAGCACTTGGAGCTGTAGTCTGGAGTAGAAGTGGAAATCCTGAGAGACCAAAGCTGGGTCTCTGGATTTTGCCCCTGGACTACTTATACATAGTTCCTATACTATGGGGGATTGATTGCTTAATGAGAGGTGGTTACAGGGGGGCAGGCACAAGAGGGGGAGCAGGCAGGGGATGGGAAGGTGGAGGGAACAGGAACAGGGCCAGGGGTAAGTGTGTGGGAACCAGAAGTAAAGGAAATGAAGGGGAAGTGAAACAGAGGCAGGGACAAATTGGAAACAGACTGGAACCAAAACTGGAATTAACTGGGAAATGGATGAACTATGACACCACCACACACCCAGTGCAGTGGGTGTGTGGCTCATATGCCCCAGTCAGGGGCCTGGGCTCCATTTGGGCAGACTCCTGAGGGGGTGTTTGTGGTTTTTGTTCATGTGGTTGTGCATGGTTTTGTTCCCAGTTTTCATTCACAGTGTGTCATTCAGTGGGTTTGTTGTCTGGGGTCACACTGGGTTTTGTTGGTGGGTTGGTGGATTTGGGCTTGGTGGTGTAAGTTTCATGTGTTAGCTAAAATTAAAAGAATACATACATTATATGGCCACACACCCACTGCAGCAGGTGTGTGGCCCTATTCTCCTGCTCTTCTGGTTCATGGTTTCATATGGGTGGGGTTGGGTTGGTGGTGTACTCATTGGCTTGGGGTCTATGCATTGAGGTTGGACAGCTTGACCTAGAATAGAAATAAAACGTTAGTTATATCAAAACTCGTGCAAAAAGAGCAGCAACTGCTGCTCTTTTTGTGCATTTGCAGCTATTAAAAAAAACATAGCTAGTATTGCCACACACCCACTGTGGCAGGTGTGTGGCTCCCTACTTTTGTCTTGGTGGCATCATGTGCCTGCCTTCATTCATTTATTTGCCCATTTGGGCATTCCAATTTGCATGATGTGGGGGCTTTCGGTCATGGGGGGGATATCCTGGCCTAGAATAGGAAATAAAACATTAGTTAAAAATTTAAAAACAGTGCAAAAAGAGCAGCAAGTGCTGCTCTTTTTGCACTGGGTGGGAACATGGACTTAGCTTATATAGAACCAGACATGTTAGAAAAAAAAAGAGCAAGTATGTGTGGACTTAGAAAAAAAAAAGTGTGCACAGAGATAAAGAAATCCAGGATTGCCGATGTGGTGGACTTGGGGAAACTCACAGTACTATAGCCAGGGCAGGTGTTCATGGCCCCATAGCCTAAAAAAAATTTCTGGCATGGGCCCATGGAGCCTAAAATTGTATGAGGTTCCATGGGCCCATGCTAGGCTCATAGCATATGTGGGGCCATGGCAAAATGAGCCTATTAGGTAGGCTATTCTACCAGAAAAACCACACCTAGCTAGGTACTGAAGTAGGGCTGCCTAAGGTGCCACAGAGCTCCTCAAACCTCCTGCATGCTATGTCCCAAATATACTGTGCATCTGAATGCAAGGGCTTCTGTTTTGTATCAGCTATGTGCAGTTTTGTTGCATTTTTATACTGTTTGAAGCCCATTTTGGGCCTGGAATCCTGGAATTTACCATCTATGTTCTTTGTCAAAATTGCCCTCAAAATACTGGAACTGGGATACCAGTTGGTGTAGTGCTCATAGGAGTCCTGATCACACACTTTGTTTTCTCAGTGTTGTGTGAATCCCAGAGCCCATCTGCCCTGATGTTTCTCCAGCAGGCATATGCACACCACATACAGTAAAAGAGTGTCACTAACTGTAATCCATTATGTGATACATTCACTACAGAGAAAATTCAAACCCACACATTCCCATCCTACAGTACTGGATGGTAAACCAGGATATACAGTTATCTGTATTTCCATGGGAACCAAACTGCAGCTAGTGTGCTAGTGTCTTTCAAGCCTGCCTTTGTTCTGACCATTGCATGCAGCACAAGTGAGTTTGACATCCATCCCAATGCCTCATCCCCCAGAATAGGGCCCAATTCCTCCCCCTAGCCAAATGAATGACAGTTATCCTCCTTGGAGACAACAGACATTGGAAATGAAACAAGGCACCCATCATGTAGGTAATTCAACCCAGGTCCATGATGGTGAGGATGAAGATGACACAGGGTAAGCCTATTAGACCTATTTGAGAGGATATCTATGTCAGGGCAACACTGCTGTCGAAGCCACAAACAGAAAGAGGAAAGAGATTAATTAACCACATGCTATTGCAGTGGGAATCCTGAGAGACTGAAACTGGTGATCCCCCAACTGCAAAGGGCTATAAATACTATTTCCTGCACACAGCCACCAGCCTTCCAGAGCCTTCCACTGTCTTCCATAACCTTCCAGATCCTCCTAGAGTGCCAGCTCCACAGACCATCAGTCAGCCTCCACAGCCACCATCACTAAGCCTCACTAAGCTGACGTAGCCGTGTTACGAATCCTCTGTGCACCTCCACATGGCTATGCCCCAACTTCCATATGTATCCCCCTTAGGTTATGTACTTCCAAGGCAGTGTATGCCTGGGTACTCCAAAGGTGTCCAAAGTGTCAAAGGACTGTAATGATGTGGATGGAGTACAGATTGGGACAGGTGGTGTGGATTCAAGGACTGGGGGCAGAGGAGGAGGAGGGGGAGTCTGGATTGGCAACTCCATGGATGCATGTGGGGAGTGAGGGAATGACAGGTGCTGACAAGGGTGCCAATGCTTGTTGAAAGACGTGGGCGGTGGGTGCCGAATTCATTACATAATACGTATGTACAGTAGTCAAGTACTGATCGGAATCGGCTGCGGACCCAATCCGCTGACACTCCCACTCGCAGCGATAACGATCGGGCGGGGGTGTACCAAATAGGACAGGGGAAGGGGGGGGGAACAAGATCAAAGGATAGAATAAAAGGGGGGGGGGGTTGGACACAACTGGTCTAAATTAGGAGGTGAGGAGAAAAGGATATGCTCCCACTGAAGCAGAAATGAGTCAAAGGAATGAAAATGAAAATTGCTCCCACTTGAGCAAGAAGACAGAAAAGGCAAGCAGTAACTCCCACTGGAGCAAATGAGTTTGCATGAGCGAGACAAAAAGATGAACAGGTAAAAGGAAAAAGGCAGCAAGATTAAGAATTATACTCCCACTCAAGTAAAGACTCGAGTACCATAGATTAATAAATCCCCAACAGTAGCAGGTACCACGAGCCGAGCCCAAACACCCTCGCGCAAACCGGAAGAACGACAGTAGATGTCTTGATGATGTCGTGTGCCGCGAGCCGGATATCCAAATCCCCTGTGCGCACCCCGATCGACGAGCCGGATCCATGGCAATCCCCTCGCCCGGGCACCACCTCCATCCCACCCAAAAGACCCTATAGTAGGTCACCCAAGAGTCGCGAGCCAAGTCTGGAGACTTCCTCACACACGTCTCAAAATAGTGTTCTGGGTCCAGGGCCAGAGCCCACCCAAACACCCAACTAAATACTCCACCTCACCAACACGGCACAACGGCAATAGAAAATTCCCCGAAAAGGACACGGGATACGGGTTCATGAGCACGGGTAAGGTTGCCAGTAGAGGTTTCCCCAAAGAACAGGTACTCCCAGGTATAGGCAGGGGTGCCCCCAGATGGACCACAGAATAGTCGCGCAGTTTAGACACGGAAAAGGAACGAACGACGGGTTTTCAGACACGGTATTGATGTCGCGGACTACGGCACAGTTCGTCCAGACAGTCACGGGTTCAGTCATGGTAGAAAGGCTCAATTGAGTCACGGAGCCGGTGGACTCGCACAGTTAATGGTATAGCCCTTAGGAAATGGATGGGCCCATAACCTGTTGAAAGACGTGGGCGGCAGGTGCCGAATTCATTACATAATACGTATGTACAGTAGTCAAGTACTGATCGGAATCGGCTGCGGACCCAATCCGCTGACAATGCTGCCACTGGTTGACTACCCAGCCCATAGCCTGCTGGCTGAGGCCCGATAGAATGAGGGCAATAATAATAAGAGAAATGCCAATAATGGCAAGGATGACAATAACCCCCTTAGTGAATGGAGGGAGAGAGGAGACAAGAGCATTTGAAGAAGTAGGTGCCATATGATAGAGTTGATGAAGAATGATACTCTGACAGGTAAGTCCTTAGGCAGAAGCAAATTTCAATTTGATCCTGACATTACCCCCCTTTTAGGACTTGGCATCATGATGAGTTTTCCTTGAGTCCAGTCAAATAAAGTATGCTGGGGGTGTAATGAAGTGCATCCCAGATTCAGGAGGGCACTCATTGTCATACTTGGACAAAGCAGAGTCGACAGGTTGGGAGCCAGATAGGAGGGGATAAGGGGATAAGAAGGTGAAAGGGAAATCACACCACCCTTAGCACTAGCTTCAGGTGGGGGAGCCAGACACAGAGCTAGGCACTGGCTTTGCTCTGAGTCTGGGGGAAAAGGTTGCAAAGGAATGGAGTGAATGATGAAAGATAGCAAAGTAGTGACTGGCCAAGTGGCACAGTCACTACCTAAGGAGAGGAAGGGGATCAGTAAGAGGAAGGGTGATCCTGCTTACTGCTTTCCCTGCTAGAGTCCCAAGGCACAAGTCCAGAGCCAGGGAAAGGGCTAGTATTGATGGCTACTAGGGGCCAGCAAGATATCCAGATAGAAGCAGCAGAGACAAGAGACAAGAGGCAAGAGGGTTCACAGTTCTCACTAGGCATAGAGGTCCAGGCAAAAGTTTTCTATTCAATCCCAGCATCTGCCATATATACATGACTTTTGAGTCTGAACTCCCTTATGTAATACACTATATTACAGTGCCCCCCAGTTTGGACTCCAAAAGTCTTAACTGAGCACCTGGGCATAAGGAAGGCAGATGAAGTGGAAAGAATGTGTGAATTTTAGAAAAAGCAAAAGAAAGGCAGGATTCAATGAGAGTCCATCATCCAGTGCTGGGCTTTGGATTTCAAAACAATGGATCTTAGCCTTTGAATGGGGAAAGAAGAAGACAGGATGAAAGAAAGTGGCAAGGAAGAGCAAGAGAAGAGGAGAGAAGGAAGGGGGAGAATTGCAGCCTTTATCCAAATGTCTTCAAGCCTCTAAGATCCTTCTGTACCATGGCTGTTGCCCCCCAGGCTTGATGGCATTGGATAGTCATAGACAGAACACCAAAGACTGGGTGGGTGGGTGGGCAAAGTCTTTGGTGGGACTAAGGATTGCCATGCTGTGAAGTCCCACAGCCCATATGCAGAGGAAGACTGGGCCAGGCAAGGCCTTAGGGGGGACTAGGCCACAGGGAAGGGCAAGGCCACAGGGAAGGGCAGGGGCCACAAGGAAGGGCGAAGCCACAGGGAGGAAGGCCATGGCAAGAGACAGGGCTGCAGCAGGAGGCAAGGCCATAGTGAGAGGCCAGGCCATGGCAAGGGGCAAGGCCATAGCAAGAGGCCACAGAGGCAGACATAGCTTCCTGGCCAGGCAATAGGGATGGGCTGGGCCACAGGGGAAGGTTGGGCCACAAGGCAGGGCCAGGAAGGGCCAAGATGCCATACAGGCTGGACTGCATAAAGAGGGTTAGGCTGCAGTCCATGGTCTGGGGCTAGCTGTAGCATCAAGAGAACTGGCCTGCCACTGTATCTGGTGGAGGTGGCTGTGGCCCTAGAAGTGGCTGTGCCTGACATGTTGATGGACTGCAAGGGCCACAGTGATACAGCCACAGCTGAGGTGAGGCTCTGGCAAGGGCTAGTGCTGTGGCCATGGCCATGGTCACAGGAGAGGTCCCTGAGGCTGGGGCCACATTCCCAGAAGAGGCCCACACCTGGGAGATAGCTTCCATTCCTAGGAAGCTTCCCTATTGCAGGATACACCATGCAGCCTAAGCCCACATCGCAGCCAGAGGTCCATAGCCATATTCCCATCCTAGAGGCCAATAGGCCAATTCCTTTCTTTCCCTTGGCTCCTCATACTACTAGGTACCCCCTACTGCCCCCCATTTTTTTTGGTGTTGATTTCCTTCCACACCAAAAGAAATCTTTCCCAGAGTATTTATCCATGAAGCTGGGATAGGGACATGTTTCTGGGGTTTGGTGGGTGGAATATGATTGGAAGGGGCATAATGGAGAGTAGGGGTTTGGGGGCATCCATTGGGGCCATTTGGGAGTGATTTTGAAATTCATGGACTGAAGCACTAGCTTGATGGTCCAAGAATTGGGGATGGCCAATGGTGGAAAAAAAATAAGACAGGAAAAGACAGTCTTTCACCATGAGAATCAAAACCATGTAAATTGGGCCAGAATTGAAGAAGATATGGCAGAACTGGTGGGGGAGTCCCATTGAGCCTGAAGTGAGGGAAGAATGTCCCACTATTCCACAATGGGAGCTCCAAATTCCAAGATCAAGATGAATTATGGAGGATTTTGATCTTACACTTCCATGGAAATTTAAATCATCCAATCCATTAGGAATTGAGGTGGATACAGGCAAATTGGCAGGGGGCCTTCCAATGTGCTTTTTGGTGAGGAGAAGAGTGCCTCTTTACTCCACAGTGGCTGGGCCAAAATCTCCACATAAATTGGTGATGGAAGACCCAAGTTTCCCATATCCACAATATCTGAGATCACCCAAATTGGCCATGAATTGGAGGGAGATATGGGAGGACTAGTGCCCAAAGGAGACCCATTTGGAGACACCACTTCCTAGCTCTCTCAAATTTATC
>MU128927.1:23106-119497 GCA_014904985.1 Hydnum rufescens UP504
AAGAGAATGCCCTTGTATCAAAGCGCTGAGTGGAAGCTTGATTGCGATCACTGCGTCAGCTGCAATGAATGAGTCGCCACAGGTGTCAAGAACAGAATTTGGAATATTCATTCCTGGTTCAATGGAATCATCATCGCATGGCCCGTTTCTATCATCCTCCACCAACTCATCTGCCTTTCGCTTCCTGCCTGCTCCAGCTGGACTCTTTGTTGGTTGAACCTCATTGATCCTGGCAGCCATATCATCAAGGTCTGCCTGCAGAAGCTCGACTGTATTTGGAGAGAAAATCTCTGGGTCCTGGGCACCTGTCTGACCCTCAAAGCCTTTTCTCCAGTCTTTGTCATGGTTGCATTTGAGTTGAAAGTTTGCATCTATGCAAACAATGATAGTGGCCTGAAGATCAGCCGCATGCCTCCCTCTGAAGCAAAGAGCACAGCATGATTGCAAGTATGCACTTGGACACTCCAGGGCACCATCAACTTTAGTAGGCCTGGTGAAATTGTGCGCATTCAGATATACTTGAGCTGGGATCAAGGTTTTTTCATTGAGTGCAGGGGTAGGAGGGCGATCAGAGGACAGAGTGGAGTTCAATGATTCACAAAAGAATTGATGATTTTTGTCATCTCTGCCTTCACCAGTCTAACAAGAACTTGATAGTGGGCGAGAGTGTTGGCAAATCATCAATGAAGGGAATCCCAGTTGCAAATTCATGGCCACAAGCCTTTAGATATTTTGTAAGGGTTGCTGCCAGGCTCGTTCATTAGGTGCATATTTACAAGAGATCTGATACAAACTCCAACATATCCATGCTCACAGCCAAGTTGGAGCCAATGGAGGGCATGGGAACAATCCCTGGCTCACAAGCTGGATTGCTGCAGGGTGATGAGAGCAAACAACCAAATCAATGTCCTCCAAATATTCCATATGCACACAAATGATCTTCAGTATGTGATGACACTGCGAACACATACAGGGTTCTATGGAATCAACCTGGGCCCCAGTGTTCCATTCTCTTTGAAACCTCATAAAAGGATGAATCAGTGATGGGAGGACATCGTCACCCCACCGACGAGCCTGTGCATGTTTCCGCCATGCATGATGAGATAGTTTGTCTTGGACAACACATACATTGGCCTCAGGTGCCATTTCTGGCTCAAAATTGATGTCTAAGTGGTGGGATTCGATAAATGTTGATCACTCAGTCACTTTGACGGCAGGAAGATTGGATGTTTGCTGGTTTGACAGTGTAGTAATTACTCCATTTGGCCCTGAGCCTACAACTTCAGCGATTGGATATTTGGAACGCTGTCATTTGGGATGAAGAGTAGATGAAGAAGAATGGGCAGAGATCTGGGAAGACAATGTGGAGGGAGTAGAACTTGTTTGTTGACAAATCAATCGTTTTACAGTCGAGTTCATTTTGGATTACTGGCACAATTCTGGGCAGTGAAGCACGAGTAGAATGGGACACAAATAGGTGGGCCATGGTGCAGAACCTTCGTTAGCGCTGGCAAACATGGGGTGTTAAAAGTGTAGACAACACACAACATGGGCAGGCCATGATTGGTGAGTTGGGATTGGAGTAAGAGCGCAGAACAAGGAGTGCCCAACACAGGCAGACTGCAATCAGCAAGTTGGTTTGGGGTAAGAACAGAGAGGAGGGTGCCCAATGCAGGCAGACTGTGATCAGCAAGTTGGTTTGGGGTAAGAACACAGAGAGAGGAGGGTGCCCAATGCAGGCAGGCCGCAATCAGCAAGTTGGTTTGGAGTAAGAACACAGAGGGAGTAGGGTGCCCAATGCAGGCAGACTGCGATCAGCAAGTTGGTTTGGAGTAGGAACACAGAGGGAGGGTGCCCAATGCAGGCAGGCCGCGATCAGCAAGTTGGTTTGGAGTGAGAACACAGAACAAGGAGGGTCCCCAAAGCAGACAGGCTACAATCAGTAAGTTGGTTTGGAGTGAGAGCACAGAACAAGGATGGTGCCCAATGCAGGCAGGCCGTGATCAGCACGCTGGTTTGGAGTAAGAACACAGAACAAGGTGAGTGCCCAACGCAGGCAGGCTGCGATCAGCAAGTTGATTTGGAGTAAGAAGGCGGAACAAGAACTTCGAGAAGGGTGCCCAACACAGGCAGGCTGTGATCAGCGAGTTGATTTGGAGTGAGAATGCAGATGTGTAGTGTTGATTTGTAATTTGGATCCATCACCACATTCGACTTGGAGGTCACTGAACTCTCTTTGTTCTCACCTCAGTTGAGTCAATAGTACTACCCGGCCTGCCTGAGTTGTGCCATCGACCGAATGAGTCCATTGTACAAAACTGAAATGCCCGACCACAATTTGCAGCTGAGGTACTGTTCTGGCCAGCTTGTCTGCCATTGTGCAGAAGACCCCAGCCTCATTCATAAACTGATCAAATTTCCCCTCACACGTCATTGATGATTCACTGCAGCAGCCCATTATCACTCCAAAAAACCGGCGACTAGGGGCAGGGGATTTTTTAGATGTGTGAAGTCTAACCGATGTGGATTCTGGGGTAAGTAACAGGATGTCTTCCCTAGTGTGTTCTAATGGCTATGGTGTTTAGCCTGGTCTGGCCTTGATGATGTCGCTGCTACTGGCCCCCTTGCAAGTGATGAACCACCCATCCCGCCTCCTGACTTGTTGACCTCACCCCATCTTCTCTCCCAATCTCCCCACCCTCCCCCAGTGCTTCCCAAGTGGAGACATGTGAGGGAGTCAGGGCCCATCGCTTGGAGGCAGAGAATGCTGCACTTCACATAGAACTTAGTAGTCTTCAGGGAAAACTCAGTCAATGCAAGGATGACTTAAGTCTTGCAGAAGAGAAATATGATAGATTGGTTGCTGGAATTGGCAGGTTGCTTGCTGTGGACTGATTTTCATGGTTTCTGTATTATGCAACGCACCCCTTGCTTACAATCCATGTGTGTGGAAATATATGCTTTACTTTGGATTCGGAGAGCCAGGATGACAGACAAACACATATGGTGAACTACAGAGGAAGAAAAAGAAGTGGTCGATGTATGAGAAACCCCCCCCACCCCATCACTGTATCAGCAAGTGTCGCCCATTGGGAATATACATGAGGAAAAAATGTATGTTGGAGAAGGTCTTGGTTCAGTTGTGCTGTCGGGACCACAAAGGGGAACCATGTTAACCATGAAAACATCACAAAAGAAATGAAACTGACCTTGTTGACTATCAATATCCATCCCATTGTTTGACCCTCATTCCTCGCTATACTCTAATTCAACATGTGTATTCCCTGATGGGACTGAAGTGCAGAAGACAGTATGGACAATAGGAACAAAGCAAGGATGCACCAGTGACTGGCATATGGCTTGATGCATGGCTTCCTGCCTTACTTGTCCACACTCCAAAGCTGGTCTGCTCAGTGGACTGAGTACATAGTTTGTTGGGGATGTCCACAAGGTATCGAGAGTTAACTCTTGTGAGAAGTAGCCTGTAAGGGAGATGTGAAGGGATTGGAGCGGATGAGAGGTTGATGATGAATCCGTCAACACAGGGGAAGGTTGTTGAGGTAGTCCATGTGTTGAGGGTGGTGCTGACCACAAGGATTGCAGGGGTGGCTGGGCGCAGCATTCCCATAACTCGATTCCGACCACCGCGAACATGCTCATCAACACCCATAGATTTGGCAGGTGTGGTAGGAGGACCAGATACTGGTGGGCGAGAGTTTGATGGTCCCACCATAGACGTGGCGGCAACATGTCCAGATTGCATAGAACATATGCACGTAACGAGGCTCTGGGTTAACTGGGCTGTTGGGCCTGGCGATGTTGTGCCAGTGTCGGTACTTTGCTTTTCTGCATCTCCAGCACTTGGCAAACTTGCAAGGAGTCTTCTCCCATTTTCCATAAGTCATATTTGCGCATTGCCTAATACCACCTTGGCCCTCATCCTTGCGACATGCGTTGCGCATAATGATGCCGCCCAGTATTGGATCTCGTTGGGAAGACAGGGTAATTGCGGCTCTGAGGGAGATGGTCTGAAGGTAAAGTGTTCGATGAGGGAGAATATATTCATCGAAGGACGCAAAGGGTCTGAAGGAGGATCAGATTGAGATGAAGTGGAAGATGAATGTGTTGGCGTGGGATTTGGCCGTGGCTTGTAAAATGCCTGATGTAGATATGGAGATTTCAAAAGATATCCCAGGAGTTGAAGGGATAGAAGAACATCCTCGTCTTTGTAAGGCCCTGGCTTTTGGGATGATGAGTTCACTGCAACTCTGCTCTGACTACCCACATGGGAGTCAGTGGCTCGGGCACACGCCGCTCGAGTGGTGGCTTCTATTCCCATAGTCGACTGCATCTAGCAAGTTTTCAGGCAAGGTGATGGGTCTGTTAATGTCAATTGGACCAGTGAACGTTGCGTTTGGCCCTAATTGGGATGAGTGGTTGGCCAGTGTAGCGAGAGCAGCACGAGGAGTCCCATCAACTGTCCCAGCCATTGTGGGATCATGGCAATGACCTTGGGAACACAGCAAGAGGGTGCCCAACACAGGCAGGCCGCGATCAGCGAGTTGGTTTGGAGTGAGAACACAGAACAAGATGAGCACCCAACACAGGCAGGCCATGATCAGTGAGTTGGTTTGGAGTAAGAACACAGAAAGAAGAGGGTGCCCAACACAGGCAGACTGCGATCAGCAAGTTGGTTTGGAGTAGGAATACAGAAAGAATGTGCCCAATGCAGGCAGGCTGCGATCAGCAAGTTAGGTTGGATACGAGCTCCACGAGATAATTTGGTTCCGTGACGGTCAGGTCTGAGACTGACTCAACTGAATTGAGCCAAGTCAACTACAATCAATACATTGGGGCTGTTTTTTGCCACAGGATGAAAGAGAATGGATTCAAATAGGGTCTTTCACAATAGCAAAAACAAATGTCAAAACGGTACCAAAGACTACTCAAAATAAATACAGTTGGTCTCCAAAATGGTGCTTTGAGGTTCGTTTTGGGCTCTATTGTGAAACACCCTAATGATAGAAGTTGATAAGTCTGAGGCAAGGAGTGGTGTGATGACAGCACCATGAGGCTTTCTTTTTAAAAGTTCCAAAAAGGACTCGAGTCTTCAGAGGATCCCCGTCACTCAGGTTGATAGCCTACACACTCTCACTGGGAAACTTTTGAGATTTTTGAGACACCTAGCACGGTTTCCCGGGAGTTTGGAGGCCAAAATCGGCAGCACAAAGAACAATTTCACTGGGAGGCAGCTCATGGGGCTAAAGTACATAGCATGCAGATGCCGGGTGTTTGATGCATGTGGTGGTGTACTTGAGGACTCCCCTATGGGGTGAAGGTTCAAGTACACCTCTGTACCATTTTTACTCACAGGGACAGGGGTCGGTCACAAGTCACTTATGATGTCACACATTTTTAGCTGCATATTAATGGTGCATGTGGCCCACATCTTTACATTACTATGAAAAACTTGAATTAAATACCATCATTGGCACTGTCCCTGTTGCTTTCATTTGCATCATACTCTGACCCTCTGTGTTCAGCATTAGAATTTTGTGGGTCTTCAACCTCATCTTATAAGCAGAGACAGCTTTTTCAGCTCGGCCAGCCACAAGTCCAGAGCCTGAATGTTGACTGAATCCAAAAACAGAAAATTGGGGTAGACATCAAGGAAGCCATTGCAGGACCAAGAATCTGGTCAGATCTATATGAAATCAATCGCCCCATGTGGGGTTGTTAACTTGATGTTTAATGAAGGCATGTATTACACAGGCTTGCGTGATAATACAGACTGCGTCCGTTTCTTCTGCCACATGGACTGCATCCGTTTCTTCTGCCACACGGATCGTGTCTGTTCTGTAGCCACTGTGTCTGGCGTGCGAGACACTCCATGTGGATAGTCTCTCGCATAAAGGCTGTCTGCCTCCTGACTCAGTCATACTTGAGGTGGCAGAGTCACTGCAGAGTCTCTAGTATGAGGGACCATGGGCTAGGTTACCACAGGATGCGAAGGCCATGGGTATATAAGTACAGGATCTCCTTGCTACTTTCTCCCTATTCTTTTTTCCACATCCTGCCCAATTTTTCTCTCATGCACAGGGCGATATTTGCTAGAGATATGTGTGCACCACCATCCGATCCTTCAAACACACAAGTAGCTAACGTAGGGCCACCCCCTATAGTGGGGGACCTCGGGAAGACTACAATTATGTAACTCAGCAGTGAGCGCGACGATGTCGTTGGTGTTCTCTCAAGGTCTCGATTACGTAATTCAGCAATTGGCGCAGTTTGCCAACAGTTTGAGTGAGTCCCCATACAACTAGCTCCTGTGACATCAGTGGAGACACGTAAGCAAGAATTCATTGTTTCACCGTATTATTAATGAGGCAGTGATGCCTGGATAAGGGAGAAGACTGTATTAGGGTACCTAATGAGGCGATTATACATAATGAAGGATGGCTAGGGTATGTAGTGAGTGGTCCTGGACTTTACCTCAGCATATGCCAGTAAAGGGAGGTCCAGCAGCAAGTAGTCATTCAGCAAGTGGCATGCCTGCACCAGGAGCTCAGACCTTGTGGCATGTAGAAGCTCTATTGGATGTGGCGGTGTCATTCGAGATGCTCCGCTGCCACGTGAACATGGGTCCCCATCCCAGCTGATGGAAGATGTTATCATGGGGTGACTGTATTCTCCAATGTCACGTCCATGTCTGATCGTCTATCTCTCTGCTGCCCTATGATTCTTACCATTATCATTGTGCTGACAGGATGAGCATTGTCAATTTTTTTGGTTGACAAAGCCATGTTATTGCATCCATTTTGCATTGAATTCGCATTCAGCTGCTGCTTCATTTGAATACATTCATACCTAGACATTGACTTGTCCCATTGAAATTTGCCAAGTACTCTGGGACCTTGGAACGTTAATTGAGTGTGTTTAATCCTGTCTTGCGTAGTATGAGTGTATATCCCATCATACTCGCAACACCCAGTCTCAGTCCACATTCCGCAACACACCGAAGGCCGAGATTCCAGGTGTTGCCAGATGCGCTGGCATTGAGTCACTACTACTACTACAACCCCAACCCCAACAGGTGTGCATGTTTCATAGCCGAGAGACTGCGCGTCTGAGTACCCCTTGGAGTGTGTGGTCTCAAGGTGAACCATGATTGATACCCTTTTTTCCCTAGTGTTGTCTCCATTGCGAGGAGACATAGCGCCTTGGTAGATCCCAAGGTGATTATGGCCCCCAATGCCAACAAGAAAAAGGCCGGAACCAAGGCGAAGGTGTCAACCTTGAAGGTCCAAGTGAGTCTGATGAGCACGGCAAGACATTCTTTATTCTTGATACAATTCCCGTGGTGCATATGGCTTTTTCACCCCGTGCATGGGTCGACCTCCCATTATACACTTGGGAGATTGGAATGTGATATCTGGCTGTTTTTTGCCATCATATCAGAGTGCCCCTGACCGCAATTTGGTGGCATGATAAAGTAAGTCTTTACAACTGAGAGAATTTATTGACCCTGCTAATATCATTGACATCAGCACTCAGGCTATGTGCTGGAGACCAAGTGCAACAACGCAATGTCAAAGATCAGGTTCTACTCAGTCAAGGACATGACCAGAGATGGTCTTGACGTGTCGACTTCCTTTGCCTCAGTCCATGTCCTACTAAGCACATTCACATCTGAGGCCAATGCCATATCAGCCGGTAAGACCAATTCATGATATAATTGTCCATTGCTAACTTGTCGTATCCATAGGTTTCAACAAAGCTCCTGCCATGTTCTGTAATGGCTCATCCCCCACAAAAGACATCATGTCATCTCAAACAGTTTCGTACACTGACGCCCTCTGCGATTTCCCTGAGGGTGTGTATGTCCCTTCTCCACTTCCTCCATATTTTGACCATCCGTTCCTTCCGCATAAATGGTACGCGATGCCTTCCTCATTGTTTATTGCCCCCCCTGTCTCCTCAACTGTTGGCTCCTCTGCCGCCAGTTCCTCTGCTGCCAGTTCTTCTGCCACCAGTTCCTCTGCTATCGGTGTAAAGCACACCCTTCCTCTGCTTCCGTGATTCACGAAAAGGCAGAGAACGGAAGGGATTGTTGCTGAGGGTGGGGACATCATGATGGAGGATGGAGGCGATGTTTCTGTTCCTGCCGTTGATGGGGATGGTGATGTCGTGATGCAGGATGGGGCTAGTGTAGCAGCCACCACTCCGAGCAGTGGGGCTGCCATGCGTAGCTTGCATGTACGCTTCCTCCTGGGTTGCCCAATTCTCAGCACCCGTCGGATGTGGATAGGATCGTCAAAGAAACGTCTTCCTTGAGTGTGCTGTTTTGCCTTGTCGAATCTCCTTTCTCCATCATCACTGTTCATTGTTCTCTGTCATCGCTGTGCCTTGTTCTCCTTTGTCATTTCTCATCGCTCTCCATCACTTTCCATTGCTCTTCATCAGCCCCCCTCTGTCGTTATTCAACCTGTCTTTTTTTTTTTGCTGTCCTATAATTTTTGTAACCCTCTTTAATGTGCATATTATCGGCACATGTGCCCTTTGGCCTAAGCTGAGAACCCCCAGCGGAGAGTGCCACGGATTCAGAGGTCTATATGAGGTCCTAGAAGCCCACCACCTATGACATGCGTGTCGTTGCTACTAGCACAATGAGGGGCTACACTCAGAATCAACTGCACCTGAGGGACTTTGGGTCTCAAGGAGAGTTCTCACCCGCCAGTGCTGACATGGTGGTGGGTGAAAACCCCAAGACCTTGCATCAACCTCTGACATGGGCTGACTGGAAAGGGAATACTGAGCCTGCACTGCCCACTCCTCTGGAAAATCCATATATGGGTGTCAAATATTATGATACATGGTCCAATCAGTGCGAGAACGGTAAGCCGACATCGTGGACCTTGCCTAGGTAATCAGGCGAATTTTCTCATATCTCAATGTAGAGTTCCTTAAAGACATGGATGAATACAAAGTAGACCCTACAACAAAGCCATTCCCAGTTGTGAAACGAGTGGAGTGGGCAACATTATTCATGAACAGTTGCCAGCCATTCCAATACACTGAGCAGTGTCCTCCTGAATGCAAGCCTGATATCTATACCCGGGATCAAGTGTCTATCGCTCACCACTGGGATAAATACGGTGCCCCTCATTTCTATTTCACCAATTATATGAGACTCCCCACAATGTATTCAATGCAGATGCCCTACATCAGTTACATCTCACGTTGTATCGATGATCCCCCTCTCCCAGCTTCACTTGATATGATCTCTTCCTCTGATGGTGTCAAACTCACCGATGCATACCATAAACAACTGGAGGATTTTGTTCTGAGGAACCATGAACAGTACAGGCAATGGTGTCTTGCAGCCTCGAACTTGGGAATCCAGGTTTCTCTTGCCACTCTCATCACGCCAGTGAAACCCCAGTCACTTGGCGAGTCCCCATTTTCGGTCCATCTCTTGTTGCAGTCGATGCCAGATGAGCTTGCAATGACTCAACTGGTGAGTGATTATCTGCGCTGTGCATACGAATACGGTGCTTTTGCCCAGATGACCATGCACTGGTGTATCGACCACATTTCCATGGTCGGTAAAACAGACTGTCCTCATTTCAGTGTTGATGATAATCTAATCAGGGCGTTGTATCTCCATTCAAACCCAGGAGTCTGGCTTGATGATCTCCAAGCGCACGGGGTGCCATTGTGGGGCCTTTGGTTTGATGATGCAGGGATCAATATTAAGAGTATGCAGCATTTGACTGGGAAGGAAATTTCCCAAGAAGAGCTCGATCCAATTCTGAAGGAGAAAGGCAATGACATTCACTATCACATGGTTTCAGAGCAGCTCATTGTAGAGTCCGATTGCCTGAGTCCCTGGTTCATTGTGCTGAGGTCCTATCCTGGGGTACCACCTCACAAAGCCCTGGAAGACATCGTTCTCAACGCACTCTTTCTTCAGTATCAGCCACGGCCTCCTGAAGAAATGTGTCAGTCTCTTCGAAACATTGTTGGGGATGGACCATTCTTGCCCCCTTCTCATTATGCGTCATCTTCAGCTACCCACTTTTCAGAGGGAGTCACCTGTGACATGGATGAGGCGCTGGAAGCCGAACCCTGGTTCAGTCCCGATAACGATGAAGAGGAGGCTGCTCAAGAAGAGGAAGATGCCTTGGATCGATCTATTCAACTGAGGTGAGGTGAGTCGAATGAGGACTTTGAAGCACGGCGCAAGGTTGAAGTCATCAAGTTCAAGAAGCGGAAGCAGGCAGCACAGGCAAATATGGATGTTGCTCGGAAAGAGGCTAACAAGTTGATGCAGTGAGCCTTGAAGGGCAACAAGTCAGCTCTGGCTGATGTCAAGAGTTGTCTGAAGGGGGCTAGTGGAAAGAAGAAGGGCAAACTTAGCAATTTTGATGCATGCATTCTGGAGGGGTGGAGGGATCCCAACAGCAAGAGTGTGGCCAGGAATGCTGCCAAATGTCACAAGCGGCTCGGATTGGACAAGGATAGTGGCTCCATGTCAGCAGGCTCTTCAGGCTCTCAACTCCCTGGCATTGTGGGTACTCATGCGGGTTCCCTGCATGTCGATTCCCTGCCTCCAGAACACGAGATTGTCATTGGTATCATGGGCACAATCGAGGTGTCTGTGCTGGCCAGACAGATGGAGGCCTCTCCTACTGAGGCCACGTCTTCTGCTCCTGCTTCTACTGAGGCCACGCCCTCTACTCCTGCTCCTACTGGGTCGCGCCCTCTGCTCCTGTTTCTACTGAGGTGATGCCCTCTACTCCTGTTCCTACTGGGGTCACGCCATCTGCCCCTGTTTCTACTGAGGAGATGCCCTCTGCTTCTGCTCCTACTGGGGTCATGCCCTCTGCTCCTGTTTCCACTGAGGTCACACCCTCTACTCCTCCCACTGGGGCCGTGCCCTCTACCCCTGTTTCTACTGAGGCCACTCCCTCTGCTCCAGCTCCTACTGGGGCCACACCCTCTGCTGCTCCTCCCATTGAGGCCATGGCCTCCATTTCTACTCCTACTGAGACCCCACCTATCAAGCTTGTGCCCTCGCATACTAAGTCGGTAATGGTGGAGGCTGAGCCAGCAGGAGTTAGTGTCCCTACTTTTCCTGCCCAGAACATGACACCAGAGGTCATACCTGCTGAAACCACACCCCCTGCCTACCTGGTGAGGTCTGGAACCGTAACTCCTGAGCATTCAGAGTCACTGCATGATCCACAGGCCTTAGTGACAGATGAGTCGGGTTTTGAGAGTGGCAGAAGGTCTCCCACATACTCAGAATGCGTGGTTTCCTTCGGATCCCCCTCTCCATCTCGTGCTTCGTCTCCTCATCAATCCTTGAACCCCCATTCACGTTCCCCTTCTTGTTCTCAAGTGGGTCCTCAATTTCCCTTGCATTCTTGTACATGTTCTTGATCTTCCCTGCATTCTTGTCGACGTTCTCAATCTCCCCTACATTCTTGCAGTTGTTCTTTTTCTCCCCCACCTTCCCGCACATATCCTCAATCTCCCTCACATTCCCGCACGCATCCTCAATCTCCCCCACGTTCTCGCACATGTCCTCCCTCCCCCTTACATTTCCAGACAAGTCTGTGATCCCCATTGCATTCTCGCACATGCCCACCCTCTCCCCCATGTTCCAGCACACGTCCTTGGCATCCCTCTGAGCCCCAAAGGGGGAGATTCTATCATTCCCAGTCCCAAGAGGATGATCATCATTGTCAAGAATGCAATTATCCTATGGGTTCCTCATTCTCTCATTGATGGCCTGCGAGGTCTCCAGGTGTGTCTGATGGACCTCCACGCGCACCTGCAACCATGCAGAATCAGCACAGTATGGGTGTGTCAACTTGGGGTCGCCCTGATCCAACCTTCTCTGCATTTTGGAGGGGAGGTTCACAGCCAGTACATGGGTTATGCCCTCGTGCTCTTACAACAACTTTCGGCCCTACACATGGTCATAACAATGACTGGGGGAGTGAATTTTGTGGTGAGCAAGTTTCATTTTTTAGTGTATTTCATCTTGTCTAATAGTTTTAATCCTCTAGCCTCTTGTGGTGGTGAACTGAATAGATCTTCTCGTGGTGGCACACTGACTGGGCCCAATGCAATATTCTCTGTTAGTGGTCCCACGCAACCCATCAGCAGTTGGGTTGGGACCACCACTAGTTCTGCTGTTGCAAAGGGATCTCATGTCGATTTGACATCAAGTTCTCAGTCCATTCCTCTTGGCCGATGGTTTGCCATTGTTGCTGGTCCTCTTCCTAATGACGGCTTTTGTGACATTCAGCTCTGGCTGGATGTGTACCCCCAAGTCATTGCGGTTCATTGAGAATGGCAGAAATCGAGGTTCTCCGTGCAGCTGTTGTTTAAGACCCGACAGATACGTGATGAGCTGAAAACCCTTGTGTTGAGTTGGGCAACACCGCATGGTGTGGATATCGGAACCACCACCGTGGAAGAACCAAGTGGGCTGTCAGAGTGCTTCACAGGTCAGAAAGATCTTGAATATGTTGACCAGGTCTATGCTCATCCACGAAATCTAGATGAACTCAATGCTCTGTTGCAGGGAGCACCTCTGTGTATTAAAGGAGGAGCGGAAAGGGCTCGCTATGGGAGTTCTTCTTACACTATGATACTTTCCCCCCTCTATCTGGAGCTGCCCCACCAAAAGCCGAGAGGCTGCGCCATCTGGACTGTGTTGAGTTCAGCACTGAGTGGTTCCTCGCACACCTTGCTGGGTTACGGGACCATGTTGATCTTCCTCTTCATTGTATGGAGATGCTCATACATGCACATAAGTATCGTTCATTGGGTGCTGGCTTTGCCTTGCCTATGTGGCCTACTGAGGGTCCAGTTGATGCTGTTATTCATTGTATTTCTCAAATGGCGCAAGATGACATGGGATCTATGTTGACACCAAACCCCATTGCCGATGAATCTTTTGGCTTTGTGAAATCTTCCTCCGTTTGGCATATCAAATTGGACTTGGGCCTCGATTGCCCTCAGTATCCAAAGTCTGAATGATGCGTTACATTTCCATACATGGCGTTTTTTTGTTTTATGCGTCACATATTTGCGTCTGATTGTACGCCTTAATGGCACTACTACCGCACTAGAATGAAAACTCGGTTTGGCTCACACGCTTAATTGCAAATCTGGCAGTTCCTGTTGGGAGAGTAAAGTTTTCTGCTTTCCTTGGTCCTTTCATTTTACAAGTTTAAGAAGCTTAAACGTAATTTTTTATACTTGCCCAAGCAGGGTGTGGACTGACAATGCTCACCTTTTCCATGGTGTAGGACATATCCGATAATTTTGTGTTATTCTGGGCCACACGTTTAGCTCTTCATACCTTTTGGCTGTGGTTGCCTTCACGTGACTGGGGCTATACTCAATTGGTGTGTCCTCATCAATTCCACGTCCTTTGGCTGTGGTTACCTTCGTGTGACTGGGGCTACACGTTTTGATTGGCACGCTCTCTGCCAATCCCATTTTTGGCTGTGGTTGCCTTCGCGTGACTGGGGCTATACATCCCAATCGGCACGTTCTCATCAATTCCACATCCTTTGGCTGTGGTTGCCTTCATGTGACTGGGGCTACATATCTCAATTGCTGCACTCTTCATCAATCCATGTCTTTTGGCTGTGGTTGCCTTTGCATGACTGGGGCTACACATTTCAATCGCTGGGCTCTTTATCAATCTCACATCTTTTGGCTGTGGTTGCCATTGTGTGACTGGGGCTACACATCTCGATTGACTACATGTTTTGGGGCTTAGGTTGGCATGTTTTCATCCTGACTCCAAGCTCCTGCACCACAGTTGCCTTTGCGTGGTTGTGGTGCTTACCCCCTCACCAGTTTCTCATAATGGCGGGTCTGTGCATCATTTCCCCCTGCCACCATCATCCACATCTTTCAGATGTCTTCATGGACAACACATTCAACTGCCACCAAATTGGCTGCAGGCAATAAGTGGACCAAAACTACTACCTCCAGGTCGTCCACAAGCACTACTTCAAAGGGAGCCAAGGTGCCGTCTAAACCCACCAATGCCACATCAACATGCACGAATGGTTCTCAGTGAAGAGGACTTAATTTAACCAATGAATTGGAGGGCGGTTCGGGGGATGGTGTTCTCCCGCACGTACCTTCGAAGGCTTCTCAGAAGTCAGGCCTGAGTCGGGAGGACAATAATTCCAGCTCTGAACATCCTCCTCGCCACACGACTAATAAATTCAGCGCTAGACTGGTGGTAGAAGTTCCGCATTTGTGCCATGCTGCAGCCCCTGTTTCCTCATCATCAACAAGGGCTCAAGTACCCCCTGTGGATCCGTTCTTGCCCACATCTCCACCCTCTAATTCTTTCAAGCCTCCCAGCAGTCCTTTACCTGGCCTGTCAGACCCCTTTGACTCTACAACAGAAGGTACCGCAGTCCGAGGTGCTGAAGATCGGGATCTTGAGGAAGAGGAGAACCGTGGAGATGCTTCTGATGTCATACATTGCGGTGGCTGGTTCTTGATCGACCAAATCAAGTGGGCCCATGCGAAGTGTGAAGAATTCTTTGCAGAGCTGGATGCAAAGGCCAAGGAGTGGAATCGAAGTCTGGAGTCGGTTCGGCACATCGCCTTGGCCATCTCACCCTCCAAAACATTGTGGAATGGGAATGCGTGGAATGCATTCCAGGCATTGTACAAGAAAGACAATCCAAATACTGATCCATCAGGTACGTCCTTTATTCAGTATATATTCTTACACTAAGAATACTAATTGATGCTACTAGTGTCTGCTCGGGATTATATGGTGAACATGGTGCAGCCAGCATATGCACAGCTCATCAAATCCTTCAGAGGAGAGGAATCCCCAGAATGGGCTACGGAAGCTGCGCCGCTTATAGCAGAACATGAGAGTGCGAAGGTTGGAGCTACCAAGCTGGTCACACAATCTGGTGGTGACATTGCACAGATTATGGCCAATCAAAAGGACAAGTGGACACATGATATGCAGTGGCTGGCCACCATGGATATTCACATGATGTTTTTGATGGTTACTGGAAATGCTGCCTCCCCTGCTGTGCATGCTCAGAACGAATGTCGCCTGGGATCCGAGGAAATGGCTGCTTGGTACAACTCTAACTTTACGATGTCCACTCAACTTGCGAATATATATCGATTTATCCTCTCTCACCGTTCCCAGTATGCTGAGCTCGACCAATTCAATGAGGAGCAAGGGAAGAGGAAGCATGATGAAGACCTCAGTACTACGTACAAGACCAGGACTGCTATCAAGCATACATTGATAGGCCTTTTCTTGCCTTTTGTGAAGATGACAAAGTTTCCTTGGACCAACCTCGCCAAGGTCCTAGTTCAAAACAAACTTATCATTTCAAATTTTGTGCCAAACGATGAATTTCCGAACTTCAGCATGTCACTCTCAGATCTTCACACAACCGATCAGTATAAAACATTGTACTATGCGCTTGAGGAGTCTAGCCCTGAGAAGAAGATAGTCATCACCAAAGTGGATAACTGGCCAGTTGGAGAAGCTGAGGATGTGGCACTTATCATGGACAGGCATGGAGAGGTGATACTCTCACTGGCAGCAGCATGGGATTATACTGCCCAGCATGGTGCTGGAGAGACTGGAGGAGGGGAAGGGAGCAAGGGGGTGAAACGGAGCAGGATGGATGCGGGTCTTGATGACAGGAGAGGGAACAAGACCACAGTGGGAAAAAGGAAGAAGGCTGCTGTGAAGTCCATTGCACTCATACAGGATGAATCGGAGGATGCTGACTCAGTAGACAACTTACTGAGCTTTGGCAGTCGGGCTGCATCTCATGATTCCAGTAATTCATCAAGTATTCCCTGCAGCCACTCCTCACTGCACAACCAGCAGCAGCTCCCAAATCAGCCCCACCCAAAGCCCCGCTTTACCTCTTCTCTATCCGTAACTACAGCACCGCCGCCAGTACTCAATGGGCTCAGTCACTTGGAAAATGTGAACATCGACTTGGGTTCTGGGTTTCTCGATCAATGGACAGAGGAAGAACTTGATGTGGTGGCCAGACAGATTGGTTATCAAGGGTTTGGGGACAGCTCTAGTATGAACTTGAATGGGCAACCCACATATTCTGGAGAGCAACCTGGCTATTAGGACCCTTTATGCTGCTTCCAACTTCTGGTCCAAGTGTCCCTGCCTTGATGGGTCGACACCTTGGGCATTAATACTACCATCTCCTTCCCTTGATTTCTTCTCTTGTCCTTCAACAGACATGTTCTTGTTTTATTACAGTCCTTCAACAGGCATCCTGCGTCTCAAAAAACCGTGCTAACTATGTGTTTCCCTCATCTTTGCTTTGTCTTTACCATAGTTAATATTACAATAGAATTAACGTGCAGAGCACATGTATGAGGTTCCAAAACTGTGCAAGTCCATCAGTTGAACCCCAATTAGGCCCTAATTGGGCCCTAATCAGGACCCAAGTTGAAACCAGAATGGTGGATTGGGGCCCCAATAGTGTCTGGTACCTACTTAGGTACCCAAATCATGCCCCAGAATAGATACCTAAGAAGGGGGTCACGTACGGCTGCCTGAGGTGGGCCTGGTTGTAACAGTAACCTTCAGAAGTTGCCAGATTTGATTCCAGAATCATGTGATCCAGACTCTGGCCTGGTCGTAACAGTAACCTTTGGAAGTTGCCAGATTTGATTCCAGAATTATGTAATCCTGGCCTGGATACGAGCTTTCCAAAGGTTTGGCCAAGGTACTTGGGCTTGTGGACAAGGGATAGACTGTATATTTCCATTGAATGTACATGAATGAAGGGAGGAGTTTGTGCCAATGTACAAGGGGATGAGGAGGGGGTGCAGGGAATCCCAGTGAAATGACAAGTCCTCCTGCAATATCTGGCCAATAATCTTGAAAGTGGGCTATTGGAAGGCCACAATTGGGAGCTTTCAATCAAGTATAAAGGCAGGGGGATAGGCAGGGAATTAGTGCATGAACTGGGAGAAGGGGGAATGGATTTCAGGGCCCCCCAGGGTCATGCACCTGTTGGGCTAGTAATTCTTGCCAGATTGTCCAGCAAAGGCCCTTATTGGGGTCAGATAGAGCAGGGGCCCATTCTGGATGCATCCCAAGGGCAATTGGAGGCCATTTCCAGGAAGGGGAGAGAGAAAGGCCATGTTGGAAAGGGATGAGGAGAGCATGACCACTGGGCCTGCAATACTCATCCAATTCACTTGTAGTGGAGGTCATTGGGAAGCCTTCATCAAGGGTATTCAGGGAAGAATGATGATGAGGCAGAATATGGAGGTTCCCAAATGACTGGGGGTGAGGAGGAGGAGGGGAGGGAAGGCTTGCTGAGGGAGTTGGTGGTCCAGGGAGCCTTCCTGCAGGTCCAGGTGGCTTAGGAATTCCTCCACTAGGAGTAGTCCCTAGCTGCTTGCCACCTTGCGACAAAATGAGGGGGCATAGTCTGCTCCTAGGTGAAGGTTCCAGAGCTGGGACTCTCTCAGCCTCAGGTAGACTTCCACAGAACTCCAAGGGGAGGAAGAATGAGCTCTTGGGGGCTAGGGGGGAAGCCCAGCTGAGACCCTTATGCAGTCTCTCCAGCTTCTCAAGGCAAGCAAAGGCCAACTGAACTCAAAGCTTGAGCAGCTTGTCAGCTGTCCTCAGTTCCCTTAGATCCTTAGCCCTCCATAGCTTCTCAGATAATTCCAAATTGTGGTCTATTAGGAATCCTGGGGCATCTGCTCCTACAAGGGCTAGAGTATCCCTAACAACAGCCTGGAGCTTCTCTAAAGCCAGCTGAACAGCAACCATCCACCTTCTATCCATATACCATCCACCTAGGTTCTCATCAAATAGGAAGTAGGAGGGACACTCCCTGAGCATGGGGCTGGCCCAGGTGACAAGGAACTGATATGTCATGAGGGGAGCCCCTGAGGAGAAGGGAGAGTACTCATCCCTAGGCTGATCTAGATGCCTGAGGATCTCCAGGAACTGCTGTGGAGAGAAAAGGTGGGGAGGGATGAAGATACACTCGTGGGTTGAGGGGTGGTATAGGACAGTCTCCTGGGATGGTGTAGAGAAGGAGAGGGAAGAACTCCTGGGCTGGCTAAGCCTCCACTTCCTTGTAGAGTAGACAGGAGAGGAAGTAGAAGGAAGGGATAGTGTTGGTTCAACCACTTTGTCGGCTAGAGGGAACCAGTGTAATGAAGTGCCTCCCATATTCAGGAGGGCACTCATTGTCATACTTGGACAAAGCAGAGTTGACAGGTTGGGAGCCAGATAGGAGGGGATAAGGGGATAAGAAGGTGAAAGGGAAATCACACCACCCTTAGCACTAGCTTCAGGTGGGGGAGCCAGACACAGAGCTAGGCACTGGCTTTGCTCTGAGTCTGGGGGAAAAGGTTGCAAAGGAATGGAGTGAATGATGAAAGATAGCAAAGTAGTGACTGGCCAAGTGGCACAGTCACTACCTAAGGAGAGGAAGGGTGATCCTGCTTACTGCTTTCCCTGCTAGAGTCCCAAGGCACAAGTCCAGAGCCAGGGAAAGGGCTAGTATTGATGGCTACTAGGGGCCAGCAAGATATCCAGATAGAAGCAGCAGAGACAAGAGACAAGAGGCAAGAGGGTTCACAGTTCTCGCTAGGCATAGAGGTCCAGGCAAAAGTTTTCTATTCAATCCTGGCATCTGCTGTATATACATGACTTTTGAGTCTGAACTCCCTTATGTAATACACTATATTACAGGGGGACCTCAGTAAAATTTTTGAAGCAGGTGAAAGGTAGGGTATCCCAGATAGCAGTTGCAATACAATGTGGGGAGTTTGGATGGAGGCAATGGAAGTCATCCAAGAGCTGTTTAGAGTTGCTGAGGTTTGATTCTGGTTCCCAACTGTTTTCCTCTGGGCCATAGCCTTTCCATTTAATGAGGTATTGCAGTTTTGTATGATAGAGATGACTGTCCAAGATTGTCTCAACCTCATATTCGGTGTCACCCTTTGCTGTAATGATTGGTTTGGGTACTGGGGGCTGATGTTGCTCAGGAATATGATCAGGTACAAATGGGTGGAGTTTGCTGACATGGAAAACTGGGTGGACATGTTGGAAGTTCCGGGTGAGTTTTAGCCGATAGGCCAATGGTGAAATAACTTTGTCAATCAGGAAGGGACCAAACCACTTGTCATCAAACTTCTTGGTAGGGTGCATTGTTGTGATGTTTTCTGCATCAAGCCAAACTTTATCTCCTTTTTCATAACTGGGTGCAGTTTGTCGATGAGCATCATAGAAGCATGCCATGTCATGTGCTGCTTGGCAAAGAGCAGACTTGGCCTCCTCCGTGGCTTGCTTCATACATTTCACAAACTCATCAACAGCTTCCAGGTGGGTTTCCTGAGTAGGCTCTGTGCCCAGGCATGGGTGTTGACCTGTATCAAGTTCAAAAGGAGAGTGTTGGGTGGCAGAGTGAATGCGATTATTATAGGTGAACTCTGCTAATGCCATCCAGTCATACCAATCATCCTGCCTCTCATTGACAAAGAGGCACAGATATTGTTCGATTTCCTTATTGACTTGCTCAGTCTGACCATCAGTTTGAGGATGGTATGCTGTAGACAGGGAAGTGTGAATGCCAAGGAGACAATTGAGTTCCTTCATAAAGGAGGATGCAAACTGGGGTACCCAATCACTGATAATCTCTTCAGGTAAGCCATGATGCTTCCAAACATGGTCACGATAGAGTTGTGCAAGTCCTACAGAGTCAACCTCATCTGTAGTTGGGATTGCATGCATTTGTTTTGATAGGCGGTCAACCACTACCCAAATTGCATTATATCCCCGACTGAGTGGGAGGCCTGTGATGAAGTCTGTGGTGATGATTTGCCATCAATGATCTGGAACCCGATTAGGTTGTAGTTTCCCTAGTGGCATGGTGGGGAATGTTTTAGTGCAATTGCATCTGTCACACCCCCATACATAGTTGGCAATATATTGTGTGATTCCTGGCCACCAGTAATTGTGAGTGACTAGCTCAACTGTCTTCCATCGACCAGGGTGCCCAGCCACAGGAGTGTCATGATGAGCCTTGACAATGTCATGACGCAACTTGGGATTGTGTGGGACATAAACTTTTCCCCAGAGGATAAGCCCATCAGATACAACCCAACCATCCTCCTCAGATCCATCCAGATCCTTTATTGCCTTGGCCACTGACTCATCTAAATCCTTTGAGTCACAGAACCTCCACTGGAAATCAGCCCCAAGACCCTGTATGGGCAAGCTTTCTGTTGCCTTAATCTGGAAGAGCTTGGGTGGAAGGAGGGTCTGATTTTGGTTATCTCCCTCCCCATGATGATGATCAGCTTGGCGAGATAAGGCATCAGGTTTAGTAGAACTCTTTCCAGGGTGGTGGGTGATGTGGAAATCAAAATGGGGTAAGAACAAGGACCAGCATGCTGTCAGGGCCACACTGCGACGAGAGCACCAAACAAATATAAACACAGATAACTCCAACTAAGTCTGGTGTGAGTCCGGCTAAGTCCGGGAGAATCCGGGCAAGAACGAGATAGTGAGATTGAGATGGAGAGGCAGTCCAGCAGCCCGGAAGGGACTAGGTGGAAACGAGCACAGCGGTCCTTAAGCTCACGGAGTCAACTGGGAAGTACTCGGACTGTAGTCTGGAGTAGAAGCGGAAATCCTGAGAGACCAAAGCTGAATCTCTGGATTTCGCCCCGGACTACTTATACATAGTTCCTATACTATGGGGGATTGATCGCTTAATGAGAGGTGGTTACAGGGGGGCAGGCACAAGAGGGGGAGTGGGCAGGGGACGGGAAAGTGGAGGGGACAGGGACAGGGCCAGGGGTAAGTGTGTGGGAACTGGAAGTAAAGGAAACGAGGAAATGAAGGGGAAATGAAATGGAGACGGGGACAAACCGGAAACAAACCGGAACAAATCCGGAAACAAATCCGGAATTAACTGGGAAACGGACGAACTCTGACACATGCCTGTTGCTGATTGAGAGATTGGGCCATCATGAAATAGACAAGATTGCAGTGATCAGTCAAGATTTCTACTGGATGTGCAGCTCCCTTGAGGAGGTGTCGAAATTCTTGTAAGCCATGGATGATTGCCAATAACTCTTTGTCATGAATTTCATAATTGTGCTCCACATCATTGAGGCTCTTGGAAATAAATCCCACTGGGTGCCACTTGTCATCATCCCTTAGCTGGGAGAGGACAGCCCCTGTAGCAAAATCGGAACTGTCTGCTTCCAGACGGTAGGGCTGATCAGCATCAGGATGCACAAGAATGGCATTGAGGTGATAGCTGTCTTTAGCTGATCAAAGGCCTTCTGCGGATCCTCTGCCCACTTCCATGGTGCATCTTTCTGAGTGAGTTGGTGAAGGGGATGGGCAATATGTGAGAAATTTTTGATGAAGCATTGGTAAAAGTTAACAAAGCCAAGGAATGATTGAACCTGTTTGACTGTTGTAGGAGATGGCCATTCCCGAACTCCAGCAACCTTAACTGGATCCATTCCAACTTGTCCTGGGGATAGGATAAGTCCGAGATACTCCATGGTTGCAGCTCCAAAGGTGCACTTTTCAGCCTTGAGGAACAGATTATTTTTGCGCAGGATTTGGAGGACCTTCTGGACTACCTTGTAGTGTTGTGCAAGTGTTTCAGTAAAAACCAGAATATCATCCATGTACACAGCTACCACTCCTTCTGTGACAAGATCTTTGAAGAGGTGATTCATCATGGTTTGAAAGGTGGCAGGGCTATTAGTCAGCCCAAAGAACATGACAAGTGGTTTGAAGAGTCCTCAGTTGGTGCGGAATGCTGCCTTCCATTTGTCTCCTTCATGCATCCGAATATTGTTGTAGCCCCATCGCACATCCAACTTGGTGAAGAACTTGGCCCGAGTGACTCGATTTAAGATGTCTGTCACGAGGGGGAGAGGATAAGCATTTTTCACCATAGCAGCATTGAGCTTCTGATAATCCTAGACAAAGCATAGGCCTCCATCCTTCTTCTTAACAAAGAAGACAGGGGCTGCTATGGGTGACTTGGATGGGCAGATTTGTCCAGTCTCTAGGTGCTCCTTCAAGAAGGCATCCATCTCTTGCTGCTCATTGGGGGATAATGGGTATAATTTCACCCCAGTATGCACAATGTCCTCTTTTAGCTCAATAGCATGGTCCCAGGGATGATGTGGGGGAAGGCAATCAAAGGATTCCTTAGCAAAGACATCATGGAAGTCATGGTACTGTTTGGGCACCATTTCTTCAAAGGGGTGCTTCTTAAAGGTCTTCTTATGCTGTTCAATGGTGAGGCGGGTGGATATAGATTTGGTTGCAGAGATATGCTCTTCAGGGTGAAGGAAGACTACAAAGATACAATCTTCCCCATGCACATCTTCCCAGTTATCACCAGGTGGGCTCTCACCCATTTTCTTTGATAGAACACCTGGACTAGGCTTTTCTATTAAAGAGGGAGGCAAGGGTGCAGTCTGGTCAAGTGAAGACAATGGGGAAGAGTGGTGATGTGGCAAATTTCTATCACCCTTGTGATCCCCCTTGGGCCTCAACTGTTGGAGTACACCCTGGAGATGCCCATCTCTTGTGTTTGCCTGGAGGGACAGACTGGGCAAAGATAGGATAGGGTCTCCTTGGCAACTATGTAATGGAAGAGGACCAGGTGGAGATACAGATGCAGAGGGGTTAAGGCTGTGTCCAGAGTGTTCCTTTGCTAAGACAACGCAGACGCATCGCAACCCACATCCATCAGGGCACTGTGTCATTGCTACCTTACCCATTGACCAGTTGATCTCAGGGTTATGATGAACAAGCCAGGTGTGCCCTACAATGAGGGGAACCTGTCCCAGGCTAGTCACAGCAAATGTACTTTTCTCTGAATGGTCACCAAAGCACATCAGGAGGTCAACTTCTTCTCTAACTGAGCCAGCATCATTAAGGGTGCCATCAATGTTGTAAAGCAGAATTGGCTGTGGGAGTTGCTGAGTAGTAAGATTTTTGGCCTTGACAAACTCCTGATCAATGAACATCCCTGTTGCTCCAGAGTCAAGCAGGGCATCAACTGCCATAGGTTGGCCACTGTCTAGGGTCTGTAGATGGACCTTTAGCTCAGTAGCTCAGCGAAGGTGTGTGGAATAGATATAGAGTGGTGGGCTTGTGGATAATGACATGTCTTCTCTTTCATGTAGGCCATCAATGTCAACATGATCAAACATATCCATTGTGGGTCCTACTGTACAAGTTGAAAGAAGAGAGAATCGGTTTGTTGAACAGGGCATGTCCTTCACTGTCGACGTCTTTAAAAATCCTTTGCCACACCATCATTTCCATCCTCAACAGGTTTGGGTGCCAGAGTAGCATGGACTTTCTCCACCACTTCCTCCATCTGCTCAGATGACAGAGCACCTCAGACTGAATGAGAGCATGGGGGCTCAGGGCAGTCTCTGGCAATGTGGCCAGGTTTGTTACAATTCCAGCACAGACCAGCAACTTGGCGAGGATTATTCTGATGATGATTGGAGTCTACATCCATAGGTTCATAAGTGGAGGAAGAGGGTGCAGCAGCAGGACGGAAAGAGGTTGGAGGAGGTTGAGAAGTAGTAGTGGGAGGGTGGAAGGGTTGAATTGTTCCTGGACGATTGTCCTGGCAAGGGTTGGTGGGAGAGAAGGAGTGCTGTTCATTAAAGTGATGCCACAGCTTATCAATGTGAGTGGCTTTGTCCTTCCATTCTTGAAGGGACATAGGGAGGGTGTCAAGGTGTACCTTCTCGACCAAGCTACAGAGCAGTCCATGCTCATAAGCATCCATCAAGGCTCCATCATTAAAGCCTGCCTTCCCAGATATGGCCTCAAAGGCTGTCATGTATTCCTCAGCAGTCATCCCTCAAGTCATCTTCAAGGTATGAAGTCACTGACAGCATGAGCCTCTTGGTCCACATCACTGAAGGCTGCCTCAAAATGGGTGCAAAAGGTTTCCCAATCAGGGAAGGGAGAATTGCCATCAAGGATAGCACATGTGTAGTTGGAAGCCCAATCACCAGCACTGCCTCCTTGCATGTAGGAGAGGGTGTAGAGGATCTTTGTCTGATTGTTGGGAAAGGAGTTGGGTCGAATAGCAATGTTAAGTTTCAGAGTGCAGAGGAAGGGATCAGCCTTCTTTTGATCACCACCAAAGACCTCTGGATCAGCTGCCTTCAGGGGATGTGCAGAGATAGAAGGAGTAGTGGCAGGAGCAGGAGGAACTTCAACAACAGGAGCAGGAAGGTTCTCAACAGCAGCCTTGGTGATCACCTCAACTTCAGCCATCAGGGTTTCATGAGAAGAGGCATTAGTCTGAAGGTGAGTCACTAGGTTCTGGAGTATAAGGTTCTGTTGCTCCAACTGCTCATACCATTGTTGTTGTGCCTCCATCATTTGACGAAGGCCTACTCCAGCATCGCCAAAGACAGAGAAGGCATCAGCGGGGATTTTGTCCATGAGGAGAGGAGGTACAAGGGATAAGGAAGATGTTTGTGGGGTTGAGGAGATGAGTTTTGATCTTCTGTCAGGGAAACACTGCCATCAAAGCCACAAACAGAAAGAGGAAAGAGATTAATTAACCACATGCTATCACAGTGGGAATCCTGAGAGATTGAAACTGGTGATCCCCCAACTGCAAAGGGCTATAAATACTATTTCCTGCACACAGCCACCAGCCTTCCAGAGCCTTCCGCTGTCTTCCATAACCTTCCGGATCCTCCTAGAGTGCCGGCTCCACAGACCATCAGCCAGCCTCCACAGCCACCATCACTAAGCCTCACTAAGCTGATGCAGCCATGTTACGAATCCTGTGTGCACCTCCACATGGCTATGCCCCAACTTCCATATGTATCCCCCTTAGTGTATGTTAGGGTATTGCACGGGGTTTTGAAACCCGCGGGTTTTGACCCCATGGGGGAGATCCCCACGGGGCGGGAGTAACAATGTGGACCCATGGCTAAAACCCACCAAGAACCCGCCAACCCCGGCAATATGTACCAAGGGTTTGAATCAGTCCATGCCATAGATTGATAGTCATCTAACATGGTATGGTGCAATTGTATTGCACCAGAACTGCTAAGTTACTAGCTAATATTTTACCTCTGGTGCAGTAACTTACTGTTACCATAACTATGTCATTATTTATCACTATTTACTATTATATATACATTGTATAGCAGTAGGGGCTCAGGGAGCTCAGGATGTGGTTGGTTGTTCAGGGGGGGGAGGTTCTAGTACGGGTTTTCATTGTTGAGGGTTTGGTTGGTTGTTCATTTGGGACTTGGGCAGTCTCTGTCGCATGATCTAGGATCAAAGATATATACATCAGATTGAAAAATGAAACATACATTCTAGTACCACACACCCACCCCAGTGGGTGTGGTACCTCGTTTTATTTCGACAGCAGGGTCTGTACAGGCTCGTGCCCAGTTTTTCGTATAGGGGTCTCGCAGGTGCAGGGGGTTCGGCAGGTGGTGTCAGTCGGATGATCTAGAATAAGTCAAAAGTGACGCAAAAAGGGCAGCTTGCACTGCCCTATTTGCGCCACTTACATATACAGAATTAATTTTAAAAAAAAACCTTGTAGTACCACACCCGCTCTAGCAGGTGTGGTACTCGTATTGTGCCGCTCATGTCAATCAAGGGGTCCATATGGGCTCGTGTCCGGTTTTTTCGTATGGGGGTCGCATGGGGTTTTGTTCGAATCAATTCACAGGGGCGGGGGATGATACCATGGTCTCACGCGGATTAGGAACATCTACAGTTTAAAAAGAAAAATGTTAGTTGCTTAAGTCGTAAAACCAGCACAAAAAGAACCGCTTTCACTCTTTTTGTGTGGGTGTATCTACCAAGGGGGGGGAACTCACCTTATATAGTACCGCACACCTGCCGCAGCAGGTGTGTGGTATTCCTTTTTGTTTGGGGGTTTTCATTTACTGGGTGGGTGTTCATTTTGTGGGGTGCCGCAGTGTGGGCATTGGGTCAGGTGTTTGCTCGGGGCTTGTGTGGATGATGGGGAGACCTATCATAAAGTAATATGTTAGTTAAGAATAATAATAATAACAGCGCAAAAGAGCAGCTTTCGCTGCTCTTTTTGCGCCGCTGTAGGTATTGCAATCAAATGAAAAGTTACCTATGTTACCACACACCTGCCGCGGCAGGTGTGTGGTACTCGTTCAGCGGATCATCGTTTGGTGGGTTATCATCTTGAAAACCGCCATTTGGCATGTTCTCATTCCACGGATTGTTGTTTGGGGGGGTGTTCATTTGCCGGTTCTGGTTCAGGCGATGACCTAGGATAATGTCAGTTAAAAATTTAAAACCAACGCAAAAAGAGCAGCCATTGCTGCTCTTTTTGCATGGATGTATGTAAAGGATAAATACTTACCTTGTATGACCACACACCTGCCACAGCGGGTATGTGGTCCTGCTTTCTGTTGTTTGATCCCTTGGTGGTTGTAGAATGACTTTCGATGCTGGCAAATGCCGATATCAAGACCGAGGAAAGTTGACTTCAACCAGGCACGTATTGATGCGTGGAATTCACCTGATTACAACATTCCTATCTACGAGCCTGGTCAGGAGGACATTGTCCGCCAAGCTCGCGGTCACAACCTCTTCTTCTCCACTAATGGAGAATCTCCTCGATTAATGCACTTTCAGCCATTTGTGAAGCCACAGGTGCTAATATCGATGAGGCTTCCAATGCCATTGGCATGGATTCACATGTGGGGCCCAAATTCCTGGGTGCCTCAGTAAACTTACTGTATGTTTTTTTTTCTTTTTTCTTTTTTCTTTTTTACTAATGTATTTATTATTCTAGGTCATCGCATCGCGCTCGATCGACAGACCCACACAAACCCCCACCAGCACCCGCCAGAACTGACGACGATGATACCGGAAAAGAGGAGGCACCACACACCCACTGCGGCGGGGGTGTAGGTAAGTGTATTTTTTTTTGTTCTTTACTAATGTATTTATTATTCTAGGTCACACTCGATCGACAGACCTGCACGAATCCCGCACCAGCACCCGCCAGAACCGACGATGATGATTACTGGGGCGAAATATGCGAGTGCGCGCAGCCACGTGAGACCCCAATGATTGACTATCTGCCACCAATAAAATGAGGCCTCAAATATGGTGCCACACACCCGCTGAAGCAGGTGTGTGGCAATATTAGGTGAGTATTTTCTTCATGGGGTGTACCACGACACCAAAAGAGCAGCACCAGCTGCTCTTTTGGCATTGCTTGTATTATTTTTTTACTAATGTATCCACTATTTTAGGCTCTTTCTCCCTCCCCAAAACCCCGCCCCAATCAAAGCAGAGACAATGCCTATGGCAAAATACGGAGCACGCAGCCACCCAGACCCCAACCCCCGAGTATCAGTGAGCTATAACACGACAACAAATCAGATACAGCACCCACACACCCGCTTCGGTGGGTGTGTGGTGACATCAGGTATGTCTAATCCCACCGGTGCCAAAAGAGCAGCAGGAGCTGCTCTTTTGGCACCCCTCTGTTTTCTTTTTTTTACTCATATTATTTATCATTGTTCTAGGTCCCTTCCCTAAGCGAAAACCCGCCCAACAACGACATGCACGAGCCCTCAACACAAAATTTGATGCGCAGCCGCCCAAGCCCCAAGTCTTGAACATGACAATGGACTTAATCTCATACCACACACCCGCCGCGGTGGGTGTGTAGTAATAGTTGTAAGTTCAACAGCACCCAAAGAGCAGCAGTAGCTGCTCTTTGGGCACTACTTCTGTTTTTTCTAAAACTAATGTATTCTTAATCATTCTGGGTGTCCTCTCGATCTATGAAACCCCACGACAAGAACAGAGCCAAGGTCCAAGGCAAAACACGGACCTGCGCAGCCACCTGCAACCCGATATGAACATCCGATCAAAACCCGCACGAATGCCACCCTATCCTTGGAGCCACACATCCTGTTGCCCCTCCTTGCATGAAAACTCACCCGATGAGAACATGGCCAAGGCCCCCACGTGAAATCTGACTTATATTGTATATAATTATAATAAATAAATAAATAAATAAATAAATGTTAAATAATCTTCTGGCCCTCTTACTATGGGCCATATACAGAATAGGATGAGGATATTGTCCCATGGGTTTCCCGCGGTTCTCCTTGGGTTTTTCAACCCTGTCATGTATCCCGCAGCTTCTACCCCCGTGAGTCACGGGGCGGTTTTCAACCCCGCGGGGCGGGATGTCCTAAATTCCCCCGTGGGACCCCATGCAATAGCCTATTCCACACATCCAATGTATTTCATTTTTGGATATAGTCAGTGTTATAATATTCTAAGCCTATTCCACCTATTTTGGTCCTAATGTGGAGTGTTTTACACTTATGGTAGGCTTTTGTTCCCTTTTTGCCTGAAAAGGGAGTTCAATGCCTAGAAGTAAACAAAATAAGCTGATTATTGACACATATTTATTTGATTACATGATCATACTCCATGTAAAATTTCAAGTCCATATCTTGACTGTAGGGGGAGTAAATCAATTTTCAATGTTGAACCCTATTTTCCTGATATCTCTGTGCCTACTGCATGGATTTGGCTGAAAATTGAATATGTTCTTTGCCTGAGCAGTGTCTGATCACATGCTAAGTTTCAGAATGGTTTGCTCACTGGGTGTTTTTTGGCAATTTTCACTGCCTCTGGTATCCATTGTCCAGTTCCCTACCTTAAAGGGGATGGATTGGGATAATGTTTGGCACATAATTCATACATTATATTATCATACTCTGTGAAAATTTTCAAGTTCCCAGATATTCTGTAAGGGGAGGAAATTAATTTTCAGTGTCCAAAGTTGTTTTCCTCATATCTCAATACCTACTGGTTGGAATTGGCTGAAATTTTAATATGTTCTTCACCCTAATATTCCCCAATCATGTGCCAAATTCCAGAATGAACTGCCCAGCAGTTCAGATCCAGAAAGTTCTGCAATTTCTGGTACTCATTTTACTGCTCCCATCTCTCCAGGCACTAGCCACTTGCTCTGGGCCTGGTTTCTTCACTCATCCAGGGTCCTTAGGGGTCCCTCCTCCCATACCAGGCACCTCCCCCTGGTCCTGGGCCTCCATTGGGCTGGATGGCTAAATATTATTTGGATGTACTTCATCCAATTTCTGCATTTAGGCTTTTTTTAAAATAAGAAACACTTTATTATGTAACTGGATATCCAAAGTTATTATAGGATATTACCTAATGCACCCTTTCCTTGTCTAGATGTGTCTCATGGAGTCTAATGCTGTCTAAATCAATAGTTGTGGTTGCTCCTGTGCATGTCTGTCTACTAATCTACACCTAGTGATGTCTAGACATGACTAGGCATGTCTAGACATCTCTAGGTGTAGATTAGTAGACAGATATGCACAGGAGCAACCACAACTATTGATTTAGACAGCATTAGACTCCATGAGACACCTAATGATGTTGTCCAAGCAGTTGCCTTTGTTTTTATTTGGACACTAGTAGATACACATCTGCAATGGTCCCACAATTATTGATCTAGACACCATTAGACATCTCTTAGTACTGCAGCCTGAGCAAGTGCCTTTATGTCAAAAAGTTTGATTTAGACATTACTGTGCACACATCCACAAGAGTACCACAAGTGTTGAATTAGACACCATTAGACACCATCTAATGATCTTCCCCTGAGCAGATGCCTTTGTTTTAATTTAGACACTAGTAGACATGCATCCACAATAGCACCATTACTATTGGATTATTATTGGATCTAGACAACATTAGACACCTATTAGTACTGCCACCAGAGGTCTTGGGCTCAAAATGTTGATTTAGACACCAGTAGACACACAGTAAGGATGATAGACACCTCTAAGGCTCCAGAAAATATCTTATTAAACATGCCTAAATTAGACCTGTAACACTCTCCAGCTGGTGAACAAACCCTCCTGGGCAGTGCCTGTGGTGGGCTATTTTAGACATGTCTATATATGGATGCTGTGGTTCAGGTTTAAACCTGTGGAACCTGAGTTTAAACCTGAACCTGACCCAGGTCAGGTTCCATTGGGGTCAGGTTTCATTTCATTTTCTTCAGGTCAGGTTCAGGTTTTGCCCTTGCCCCAAACCCAAAAGCTAGTCTGAAACCAGGTTTAAACCTGAACCTGAAAGGTAGGGCATAGGTTCCATTCCATGTAAATTGACCACTATTCTGGCACCAAATCTGGCAATTTACACATGTGACTATAGTTCTGGAGTCAGAAGTCACATGACTTGGCCATCAAATGAGGTAATTGGTGCAGGTCACAAGTCACATGACAGAATGCAGTGACTAAATACCATCTCCAGAACATGTGAAAGAGGGCTAGGAAGGAGATGTGGATCTAAAGCAGGATGTAAAAGGAGTGGCAGAGGCAGAGACTTGAGGAGAGGGTGTAGATATTCTGTAGTACCCCCTGAAAATGTTGGCTTCCCTCATACCTCAGGTTTCAGGTTTAAACCTGAACCTGACCTGAATGAGACTGAACCTCAGGTCAGGTTCAGGTTTTGCCCTCATGGGTGATTTTGGAACCTGGTCAGGTTTAGGTTTTTCCCAAATTGGGCAAAACCTGACCAAAACCTGACCATGGCAACCATATGTCTATATAGTGAACTTAGAAAAAAAATTCCCCAAAATACCCCTCAGGCATGTCTTAGACATGCCTGTACTCAGAACACCTCTTAGGTGGTTTGCAGATGCAAGCTCAAACCACCTAAGAGATACTATTTTGAGGGTGCATTAGGTGGGGAATAATGGTTTATGGAAAACTTTATAGAGTGGTTGTGGAGCTCAGGACAAGCATAACTCATTCATACCTTGTTCATAACTTTCACAGAAGTTTATAGACACTTCATGAAAGTGCTCATGAAAGACTTATACAGGTTTTTAAGCAACATGAAGTCCCCTAGCCAAAATAAACCTGATAGCAGCAATATTCAATCCTCTTTCCCCTTCTCAACTGAAATACTAGGTACATGCTGAAACCCCTGGGATCTTCTACTCACACTAGTTGTCTACATTGTGCCCAGTCTTGACCACATTTAAGGTGCTGAAAATCAATCTGGGTACTGTTGGGATCTCCCATAGGATTATGAGGTTCCTCCAGGGATGTGCGGTAGGCTGCAGGGACCCAGACAATAAGCTCATTATTGGGACCCAAAATCCATCCATCATCAAATTGAAAGGGGGATGGTGGGGGTGGGAATAGATGGCCAGGGTACCGGAGGCTGTGCATGGAGCTAGCAGGAATGACTGTGAAAATTTGTGAGTGCTGTCCTCACAGCCAGGAGCAATCTACTTGCCATCAGGTGAGAAAGCACTAGTTGAGGTGGCACCATGCCCTTCCATTGGCTGGCCAATGCTCACCCCTGCATCAATCTCCACATTCCAGAGCCGGATGAACTTGTCCCAGGAACCAGAAACAATCTTCTTGCCATCAGGTGAGAAAGCAATGGATAAGATGCCATCATTATGGCCCTCCATTGGCTGGTCCATGCTTTCATATGTCTCCACATTCCAGAGTCGGATGGTCTTATCCCAGGAACCAGAAGCAATCTGCTTGCCATCAGGAGAGAAAGCAATGGACACAATGGCTTTGCAATGCCCCTTCATGGGCTGGCCCATGCTTTCAGCTGTCTCCACATTCCAGAGTCGGATGGTCATATCATCAGAGCCAGAAGCAATCTGCTTGCCATCAGGTGAGAAAGTGATGCACTGGATACCTCCAGCATGCCCCTTCATCAACTGGCCAATCCTCACCCCCTTCTGCACATCCCAAAGTTGTATAGTCTGGTCCACAGAGCCAGAAGCAATCTTTTTGCCATCAGGTGAGAAGGCCATGGACCAGATGACATCATCCCCTTCCATTGGTTGGCCAATGCTGGCACCTGTCTCAACATCCCAGAGTAGTATGGTCTTGCCAGAGGTGGCAGCAGCAATTGCCTTGCCATCAGATGAGAAAGCAACACACTGGATGGGATAGTCATGCACCATTGCCTGGCCAATCCTTTCACCTGTCCCTGCACTCCAGAGTTGTGTGGTCTTGTCCCTGGAGCCAGAAACAATCTGCTCAGCATCAGGTGAGAAAGCAATAGATGTGACAGCATGATCATGTCCCTTCATCTGGCTAATGGTTGCACCTGTCTCCACATTCCACAGTTGTATCATGTTGTCCTCAGAACTGGAAGCAATCTGCTTGCCATTAGATGAGAAGGCAACAGATAGTACACCTTTCTGATGTCCTTCCAAGATCAGCATGATCTTTGGCCAGTCCTGAAGCTGTCCCTGCACAAGTTTTGCAACTCCTGGAAATTCACTTCGGCACCTCTGATATAGGAGAGATGATGTAGGAGCAAATGTCAGACCAGAGAGGTAGATATGAGGCATGCTGGTTGTGATGGCAATGGCAAACATGGAGATGAATTGCCTGGCATCCTGCTGTAGTCTAATGAGGTCTGTGGTAATCTGGGCAGCACATGTTAAGTATTAGCCTGCAGCCTCAATATGTAATCAAATTGGAGCCATGCTTACATGGGGGGTATCAAGGGTGGATAATGCAACTTGAGCAGAGCTCTCCATGAGGCTCATCACTTCCAACCAAGGTAAGAAATCCTTCTGAAAGAATGACTTCAAGCATTCCTGAGCAAACTCGCCACGTGGTGTTTCAGACACATGGAAACCCCAGAATTGACAAGCATAGGATAGATGGTGAGGGATGTGTTTTTTCAAGAGACCCTCAAGTTCGGGGATGTCAACATTGCGACAGAATGACGTTGGAATTTGACAGATATTAAAAGTCAAGGTCTGGTCCATCACACGAAAGCACGCCAGGGCCATCTGCTGATTTGCTTCAGCTTCATCGATGTAGAAATCTTTGTTACGCTCCTTGCTACACAAAAACTCACGATAAGACGAGTGGAGAGGAGTAATCGGCTCATGGTCATTGTGTGTACCACTGAGGACTGAGGCAAGAGCCTTCACAATCCCTCGTTGTATCTCCAGGTCCTCTGGAGTGAGGATAGAATCGGGTGGAACTAGGTGCACAAGGGTACGAAGTGATAGAGGCTCCCGGGCACTTATGATTCGGCCCAGGATTGATTTGACTCGTTGTACTGCCATCTCATCGGATGGATCACAGTGCTCTCTCATGACGGTGATGTAGAGCCCATACAGCTCATTATCAGTACCCAGTATCGTCTGAAGACGATCCCATGGGTCGACACCACCGTCAAGAATGAAGCGACAGGCAGTAGCAGCCCACTGAAAGGATGTTCCAGCTCTCCGGATGAGTTCACGCAGCAGCAGCTGGTGCTGCGCCTCTCGGAACTCATTCACGTCACGGAGTTGATGGCGTACATAGGCCTCAATATCGCGCGAGACCTGGGAATTCGCGATGTCATCCATAAGGATGAGGCCAATCCCAGGTGGCAGAGGAGACTGCAGCGCATCTTGAACATCGCGCTCAGATCTTGAAGTGATTACGATTCGAAGACCTGGAGGTAATTCTAAGGCTTGCTTCGTTAGAATAGCGAGTGCGTCGGCACGAGCCACAGCGTCCCCAGATTCGTCAAACGCGTCGATAAAAACGACCGTCGTCCCCACAGCCTCATCATCCTCGAATGGTGCAATGATAAAGTGCTGGAACTGCAATTTGTAGTTAAGGGTTCTTCGTATCGTGGTGTCATTCTTGAGAGTATCGACAAGGCGCTGCTTCCGGGAGTTATCCAGGTCCGCGAGGTCTCGAGCGATCGTAGTGAATAGGTTGGTGAGGCTTGTATGGGGGTCATTTCTGTCCAAAGCCATAGTATGATCCCATGCGATTAAGTTCAGCAATGCGTTTGGCACATGAGCGAAGGATTGACGATTTCCCCGCACCCGCCATGCCACACAACCAAAGCACACGAGACGGTCCGTTGGAGTCCAACGTTATTCGGTTGCTCGGATCAGACGACGGCGTATCCGCTTCAAGAGCCCAACGCAGTATAGCATCGATAATCTCGGTACGTGTGCCTGGAAAGCACCCATTATCCAGATCGTGATGCGCCTCCGGGGCATAGGGCAGCTCGCTGAGCACATCGAAGTCCCCTGTGGACCATCTTAGAATACTGATTCTGACCGAAGACATACAAGAGGGTACTTACGAACTTCGGTCGCGACATCTAATATGCGATGTGTAATAATGGAGCTTTGTATGTCGGCATGATCGATCAAATTCCGTCGGAGAGTCTCAAGCGCCCCCTTGTAGGCATTGATCCGTTCGTCCACAAGAGAACCCCGGTACTTCGTCATGCGCTTGACTGCGGCCCACGCTCATCAGTCTTGAAGCGGAAGATGTGAGATTCCACATACCGAAGGACTTATCCCGGGAATAGTCCCGAATGAAATACGCGCACTCCATTACTTGACGCAGTATTTGATTGATGATCTCTTGATCTCTTTCCGAGCGTGTCTTCAACTCCTGGGCTTCGTCCACAAAGGCGCAGCAATCCGCCATAGTCTGGACCAAATCTAGCAGCACTTTGGCGTCTCGGCCACTCTGGGCGGAAGCAATCTAATGGAACACCAGTCGGAAGGTATACAGATACAAAACTTGACTCTAGTCTTACTTTAGACGCTGCTGAGACGACTCCCCATGCCAACTTGATCCAGGGGTTAACCTGTTTGTAAATATTTCTTAGTGGTCATCGGGCTCAGCAATTCAGGATGAAACGTGCCTCGGCGACTGCATCGGCAGCTGTGACAAGTGCGCTAAGGCGATTCAACAACGACGGCCAAGCATTGGACTGGTCACTAATTGCTGCTGCAAGTGTGGTGCCAGCTTGAATGACGTCGTTGGCCTCGGCTACTTCAGGACCTGGCTCCTGGGCAGCCCGGTTCGCACTGTTGACAGCCTCACGAGTGGATGTGAGAGAGGATGCCACACAGATTGTCAATTCGCCTAACGTGTCGTTTGCGCCGCTTTTTAAATCGAGGCGTATCTCTGCGGGGACATAGAATGCATGAGCATGGCACTCTCCTCATATAAACATGGGCAGGTTCACCTTTGTCTGGTGTAGAGGAGAGATCCAAAGTACACGATGCGACGGACCGCCCTGAACGTCCAAAACGACCCTCGAGCAACTCTATAATCACTCTGCTATCAATAAGTGTTGGAGTCACCGCGCTGTCGAGAGGATGTGAACGAAGTGCGACGAAGTACGTGTGCGTGGGGAGACCTACAACTCATCCCCCAAGGGATCGCTCCATGTCGCGGCACCAGGCGTTGTTGGCTTGATGTACTCCGATTTTCGGGAACGAGGTCCAATGACGGTAGCAGGAGGCTGAATGGTGAAGTGAAGGCGATATCGTCCTGACGTACTTAGGCGAGAACTGTCACATCTGGCCTCTGTCGTGAGGGTCAAATAGGTTGGGTCGATGCGAATTGGTCAGTAAGTAGACGGCTTGCCTGAAATATATACTTTGTGCATGTCCGCTGGGTTGGGGGGGTCTTTGGATGCCATAATGTGCGAGATAGTGCTCTAACTGACGGATTGCCCAGACGTTTAAAGACGATAGATGGTGATGTGATGGACTAGTTCACGAGTGGCGAAGAGGCGGAGATCAATTTGCGACCACGAGGCCGAGAAGTGTCAGGGTTAAGGGTTATGTCGGAAAAATCTGTATTATGTAATATGGAGTTTTTTTCCATTTTAGGCCATTATTACATCATCACTATGATCCAATGTCACGTTGTAACGTACAGGCATTACAATAGGGTCTTTCACAATAGAAAAAAACATGTAAAAACATGGCAAAAACAGTGAAAAAACATGGTTAAAAACAGTACAAAAACACTCCCATAATACCCAAAAGCAATAATGGACAATATATCAAAAACACTATTTTTGAGGATGTTTTTGAGACCCTACTGTGGTGGTGGTGGAGATCTCTCTTATATACCGCGTTGGGCTGCCTACAGGTAGATATAAGGCGCCTAGGGCGGTCCTCTTACATCTGTCATTATGTAAGGGGGATAAATAGTCCATATTCGCTTCCGCTCCGTCTCCTCTCCGTCGCCTTTGGACTCGTAGTGTGGGTGTCTCCATATGGTGGGTCATCGGGCCGGCATCACGTGAAAGGAAATAAAGATCCGCCGGGATCAGAAAGTGGGTGAAAAGGTAGCGGAGAAATTAAAGGGGAGAAGGCGGGATTCGAACCCACCCCCCACTGGCTTCATACACGGATTTCTCCGTGCGTTTGGGTCCTCCAAGATGGTAGCTTACCGCTAAGCTATTCTTCTGCCCCTGAGACCCTACTGTGAAACCACCCTCTTTCCAACCAGTTTCTGTTTTTGCCTTCCGCCAAAACACCTGAACTGCTCACATGCCCATGAATCTCATGTAAGCTTGTCTCCGCTCCAGTAGGCTGCTGCTGCCTCCAAGTCCTACTGCTCAGGCTATTGGACCAGTTTTGGAAACCCAGAAGTTTGACCCTACCAGGGCACTCCCCGCAAGGGAGGAGCCATATTTCACCCCATATCTGCTGATTCTTTGTGGGTTTTCTATGAGGCAAGAACAGCCTGAGTGTTATTGCTATGGTGAAGGTGGTTGTAGTGTGATTAACTTTACATATGTCTAAAAGACTAGGGTTTAATACCTGTGTCTGCTACTTTTTTTAATATATGCCCAACACTATACATGCAATATCTTGCAGGCACCCATGTTGCTCCATACCCTTTTCCATGAGTTCTGATGCAGGCCTGGGGGGATGGTGGGGGTGGGGAATGCCATTTTGGCCTCACAGGGTCCCAGTGCAGAGTCCTAGATATTTGCAAAGGTTATGTAAGTGTGTTTTGGTAGTGGTTTTTCCAGTAAGAAGGTTTTCACCTCAGAGGCCAAAAACATAGGTTTCACTCAAAACACCCAAGCAAAAAGGGTCCACAATTCCTCTCAAAAACAGTGTTTTGGTATGTTAAGGGTCATTCCTAGTATGGGGGAGTGATTAGGTAATCAGGCTGAGTAGGGACAGGAAGCCCTGGATATATCTGATGAGTGGATTTGCGAAGCGAATGATTATGTAATCTCACAGAAGACGAGAACACAGAGAGTGGAGTGAAAGAACCAAATTCCCAAGAGACTTGAGATGAGAGAGAGTGAATGAGGAAGAGAGGCAGGTACAGACATATATTCTCAATCTTTCTAAGGAGCTAGAGTACTAGAGGTAGCTACTTATATAGAGATCAAGGACAATAGGGGAGGAAGTACAATAAGGCAAGGGGGATGAGGTCACATGATGGGGTTATGTAAGAGGTTGCGAGTACAACTTGTAACATGGTACCTATTTTTGTACCTGTTTTTGTATGTGTTATGGACTGATCTTTCTCACTGTGAAAGACCCTAATGTGTTGGTTTGCATTATAGGGCATAATAAAACAGTCCAATAATTGTAGTTATTAGAACTATCTATTGTGAAGATGAGTAAAGGCTGTCACCTGTGCATGCCAGCTTGTACTCTTGCCTTAGGTGGCTGCTTTGTCCATACATGGCTGGTACTCTTGCCTTAGGTGGCTGCTTTGTCCATACATGACTTGTACTCTTGCCTTAGCTGGCTGCTTTGTCCATACATGGCTTGTACTCTTGCCTTAGGGCCTGTTTGGATACCCCAGAAACATTTCAAAGAAACACATTTCTCAATATAAAAATGGCAAAATGACCCAAAAATGTTTTGCCATTTTTATATTGAGAAAGGCATTTCTTTGAAATGTTTCTGGGGTATCGGAACAGGCCCTTAGGTGGCTGCTGTGAGCCTATGGTGCCAACTTTGAGCCTGCCATTGTTAGTATGAGAGGATTGGATTGATCTTGTTTTTATTACATAATCCACATGATGTATATAGCTTGGGAATTCCTGATCTCCTATTGAGTTTTTCTTTTGCCAAGGCTGTGGGCCCCAATTAAGCCCTGTGATACCTGGAGATTAACCCACAGTGAAGTGGTGTTCCTGTCTCCCTGGCTCTAATGTCCTCATGCTGCATGCACCACCCTCCTTGTGTCCAGGAATCCCACCATGTGTGTGGATTCATCACATGACCAAACCCAAACTCATATTCAACCCCATGACACTGTATCTGAAAGTATAGCCTGTATTGACTTGAAGCTGTAACCTGCAACCATGGCCCCTGTGGCTAACCTGAAACTGAAACCATACCTGTACCCTGAAAAAGTTACCTGACTGTATTGTGGCTGACCTGCACCCATAACCCAAACCCATGACTGTAATCCATAACCCATGATGCTGTTACACCCCATCTTCACCTATCACATGCACACCCTCCATTCATTTGTACTGCCAGTACAGATATCCCTTATGTAACCAACCCCACTCTTTTTTTTCATTTGTTCCTGGTGGACTTTTTTGTCTATTCTGATTGAGACCTGTCCTCTGCTGTTGGGATTGGATCAGTCTCATCTTGATTATGTAATCCACATGATGTACAGTATATAGCTCAGGATCCCCTGACCCCCCTATTAAGTTTTTCTCTCACTAACAGCCATAAGTCTGTATGCCTGCATTTAAAAAATGATATAATCTGTATTCTCATGAGATAACCACATTGATTATGCCAAATTGAAATGCATTTCATCAAGGTATTTTAAATGGAAATTCATATTAGAATAGCATTTGGGACTCTGGGGCCAATACACTTGTTTCTGAGGATGTCAAATTCAGATGTGGAATCAAGACAATGCTCCCCATATGCACTCTACAGAATATGCCCATATTCTCATCCAGTGCCCCCCCCTGCCCCCCCCTCCTTGCTAATACAACCCACCCCCCCTGCTGGCAACAACCCCCCCCTTTCTGGTAACACCCCCCTCCCTTGCTGGTAATACCCCCCCCCCTTATTGATAACACTCCCCTTTCCCTTGCTGGTTATACCCCCCCCCTTACTGGTAACACTCCCCCTCCCTTGCTGGTAATACCCCCCCTTATTGGTAACACACTCCTCCATTGCTGGTAATACCCCCCCCCCCTTATTGGTAACACCCCCCCCTTATTGGTAACACTCCCCCCTCCCTTGCTGGTAATACCCCCCCCCTTATTGGTAACACTCCCCCCTCCCTTGCTGGTAATACCCCCCCCCCTTATTGGTAACACCTACCCTTCCCTTGCTGGTAATACCCCCCACCCCCCCTTATTGGTAACACCCCCCTCCCTTGCCCACCCCCTTATTGGTACCACCCCCTTCCCTTGTTGGTAATACCCCCCCCCTTATTGGTACCACCCCCCTCCCTTGCTGGTAATACCCCCCCTGCTGGTAATACCCCCCTGCTGGTAATACCCCCCCTGCTGGTAATACCCCCCCTCTTGCTGGTAATACCCCCCCTGCTGGTAATATCCCCCACTTGCTGGTAATACCCCCCCTGCTGGTAATACCCCCACTTGCTGTAATACCCCCCTGCTGTAATACCCCCCACTTGCTGGTAATACCCCCCACTTGCTGGTAATACCCCCCTCTGAAGTTACCAACCCCCCTAACAAACCCCCCTTGGAATTAGACCTCCCCCTCTGAAGGTAATAATCCCCTCCCCCCCCATTTAACAACCCCCCCAGGCAAGTGGAATGATTACACTCCATACCACTTAGAAGTGCCAGTACATAGGATTCTAATTACCAAGTAAATATGCAACCTCCTTAGGCTTATTGCTCAAGGTGGACTGCTGCTGTAATGGCATTGAAAGGTCCCATGTTCAAACTTGAGTGAGGGTATTTGTTTTTGGCACCTCAGCTCTCATTGCATGGATGTGCCGGCTCACTGCCCAGTTCAAACTCTGCAGATGAGGTAATCTTCAACCTAAGTCCATTCTGTTATAGATGAAGGTACACATCAGGGTCCACCAAGTCATTCACAAAGAACTTGTTTGATCAGGTGCTGGATGTAGGTGCAACATATGCTCCATGGATTATGGAGCCAAGAAACAAAAACTCAGCATCCTTTGTGGGGCATAAGGTCATGTGTGGGAATCCAGTTAGTTTGTCACTGGCTGTGATGTTCTGTGCTGGGGATGGTATATAGTACCTCACAAGGGTGATATCATAGACTCTCCTGTATGCATGGCATTTGAACATGAAAAGGAGTTTAGCAAAGGATATCCTGTCAAGACCTCCAGTGTCCACAATAACTGAGTTGTATTGAGGGTGACCATGGAACAATGGGTGGCAGTGAAGGATATCAGAATGCACTTGCCAGTTGTCTCATGATGTGTAGAGAACCTTAAGTGTCTGAGACTCAAGGATCTAGGATGTGTACACTGAGTACTGCTAGGCATAGGGGACAGTGTCGACTCACCAATTCTCCATGTGTCAGCACAGGTCTCTTCAAGTAATCTGAAAGGAATGTCTTGAAATGTCTGCCAAAATTTTTGAAGTGGCATGTCCAGACTCAAGTCTCCAAATGGATTGCCATCAGCTGCATGGGGCACTGAGTGTGATGCATTGGATGTCAGAGGATGTCCATGGAAACACTTGATAGTTGACAGACTTTTTACTCTCATTATTTGAGACCTCAATTTCAGTGTCAACAGCCTCAGTTGTGGCTTGCCAGTGTAAGCAGGATGGTTATGGACCAATCCAACTACTGTCCATGATGTTGAGCCAGGGATGAAAGAGGGAATCACAGAATTAATCCAGATGTTCAGGTCTGAGTAGGGGAAGGTCTTTTGAACAGAGGGAATTGCTTGTAAGTCTGCACTATCCAAGCAATTGAAAATATGGAGTCTTGTTGGTTACTATACCACACCCTAAGAATCTCCTCTTGAGACCTCAGTCAAAGCATAGTTAGAGTAGTCTTTTCAAGTGAGAAATTACCCAGGAACCAGCAGCAAGTCAGTGTGCTTCAGACTGGAGGGAGGGGGAGAACTACTGAATTTGTGTGCTAGCTGCACCTAATATGCAATCCAGACTTCAACTCAATATAAAGTGAAAAAGTCGGACTTAAGGGACACATAGAGAAAAAGAAATGAAGTTAAACTATTCAAAACTGATGGAGATATTCTAATTTCAAGATAAAATGGGAGATTGACACATTACATGCTATTCCTCCTTCAATTCTGGACAAGTTCCCTTAAGGAAAAGTGGAATAGGTTGCTCTGAGGGTCTTCTCCATCAGACATAAGAAGGCCGGAAGTAATTTGCTATTTTGGATGGTGGAGCAAAGGGGGAGTCATGGGGAGGGAGTTGTCTTGCGAAAAATGGAGTTCACATCCACTTGTTTTGTCTTTGGTACCGTTCGATGCGCATTTTTAACAGCCTTCAGGGCATGGTACTCAAAAATGAATCTGATAAGAATTGGCTTTGAAAATCAAGAAATACTCCTTCAGAGTATGAATCATAAAAAGATATTGTTACATGGACCGCATTTTCGATTCGTTCGTCGTGTGTTTGGTACTGTTCGATAGGTATGATTCATTTATTTCTGGGCGCAGTCGTTTTGAGTTGATCCAATCAAAACTGATGGAGAAATTCAAAAAATACTCCTTTAGAGTAGTGCAGCCCCTATCTGGATCATGTGATGGATCTGCAAGTCCAGATAGGCCCGGTATAGAAGAGACCTAATGGGCTTTATATGTTTTGATCAGTTAAAATGTTATAAGGTGTTTGTTTAGAATGTGTTAGATGAGGACAGATCAGTTTTGATGGGTTATGTGCCACTCAACTGTTGTTTTGTACTAGTTTCGTTGTTGGTTTGACCTTAGGACTCAAACACAAGACTCCAAGATAGATGCTTAGCACAAGATTTGAACACAGGACCTTCAGATACTCCAAAACGCGGATAGCAAGACACCAAGATTTGAACACAAGACCTTAAGACACTTCAAGACACGACTGCAAGACTCGGGATTCAAACACACAACTTCAAGAATGGATGTCCAGCAACTACTACTCTGAGGGTTCTACAACTATCCACTACACTTCACATGACTAAGCAAGACTGACACACTCTGATTCTTTTATTCCCTTTTATACTCTTCTCCTTGTTCGAGATACTATTATTCTCTCTACTAATGGGTACTTGGATGCTAGGGTACAATGATCCTCAGGGAGCACCTTGATCCTTGGAGGGGACTCCTCTTCAGATGCCCCTCAACACTAAATCCCCCCTCTCTTTATACCTTTCTGAACCCTCCACATGACTCATCCTCTTACTAATCCCCTTACTCACCCTTTAGTCATGCTCACTAATCCCCTTACCAATTGTCTTACTCATCTCCCTCCTTACTAACCTCTTGCTAGATCACCTGCCCTTAAGTCATGTGCCAAAATGCGGACTTCCTTAGTATAAGTGGTTATACTTCTCTTCCAGAGTTCAATGCTGGTAAGATGCAGATTTTCTTGAAGGGCTTAAACCAAGGGTTTTTGAGGCTTGAACATTTTCTCTTCTACACTGCTCCAGGTAAAGAGAAGGACTCTTAATGGGAAAGCCTCTTGTTCTTGTGTTCTCTCATCTTTGTACTGGTGTACTTTTCTCTTTCATTTGCTCTGTTATTGGACTTCCATATTCGTTTTTCCATGGCTCCCCTCCTAACCCTTCTAACCCTTCTTCCTTTACCTTCCTCAGTGACAGGGTCCAGCTTTGATATACGGCCCAAGAAGGCCATTTGCCAATTCCCCTATTCTGTTCTCCCACCCAAATTGTACCATTACCTTTTTTGGTTGCTCCAACAAGGCTGTTGATCCTTAAGGGTGCAGATTCTAGAACTGAGCAGGAAAGAAACTCCATACCAGAATCAACAGCCCCCAAGGCCAAAGGCAATCCAAAGGCCTGGGGTTTAGTAACCTTTTTTTTTTTTTTTTTGAGGTTCAGATCGTTTTGCCCTCTATCAGGGCCCCCCCCTCTTGCTTCTCCAGGTGAGTTCTTTTTGTGCATTGGGTTCCATTGCTAACTTTGTTGTTGTTTCTAGTTGTTCCAAAGCTTAGCCCTTTTGCACTGCTCTGCAGCTCCTCATGCAGGACCTTCAGACAGCAGTGTGTTTGAGGCCGTCTTTAATGCCTTTCCTCCTTTCTGATGGCAAAGAAACCCCACTGCACCAAGCCCATGGGACATGCCTCAGACTCCACTGTTAGGCCCACCTCCAACTCCACTGTTAGGCCTGCCTCGGACTCCGCTGCTACTCGTAGAAGCAACAGATCAAAGTTGAAAGAGGAAGCCTTGCATGTCCAGCCTGTAAGCAGCCCCTTTCTTTATGGAGGAAGGAAAGTAATAACGCTGTCCTGTCTGAAAAGATGAAGCCCCAGGCTTTGGGGGCCAAATCCACCTCGGTCAGCCACTTAGAGGGCCTTAATAGGTATGTCAAACTGTGTCAAATCAAAAGCCTAGCAGGCATCAGAATCCTTTGATATCAAATAATTTCAGGAGGGTGACCTTAGGTCAATCCATAAGTCTGCCCTCGGGGATTTTGATATCAAACTCACAACCTCCAAGGTTTCTCATGGTATGGCAGTAGATATCAAGTCAATTAATGTGTTATATACATAGAGCAATTAACAAGAAGTCGAGTTCTTCAGAGATTAAGAAATTAAATCCAAGAAATAGGTGTAGTATGTCAAATGAAGGGAAAACCTTTGTCTTAAAAAAGGCCAAGGGAAGGCAGAGGCACTCAAAGTGCATGAAGCACGCAAAAGCATGCAAAGCACACATCCAAGACAGAGGTCGGGTGGAAGAATTTAGAGAGGAAACCTGTCATCAAACCCTTGATTCAAGCCCAGGTTCAAATCAGGGTACCTCACAAACAGGGATGCCATCAAGGGATCGTCATGTGGGTTGTATTCTTGCTGGTTTTGACCATATCCCCTGGCCCAGTCCATTGGACCATTGATGACACCACTTGAAGCATTCCCACTAAATTAACCATTGACAACACCATCAATGGAAGACCCAGCGCCACCCCAAGTAGTTCCACTAGATTGACCACCAACAGAACTTGCTCCACCTGGATTTTCAAAAGTATCTGTTACAGGGCCATCATCATCACTGGGCTCATCGATGAATTCAGCAGACATCGGATGCTTAGGGCCTGTCTTCTTTTTCTTCCGTGAGGGGCCATCACCTTGAGAGGCCTGCTTCCTGGGCCCAGAAGCACCACCTGCAACGGAAGTCCCATTGGCACTGTTGGCATCGGATTCGTTTGGCTCCCCCAGTCCATCCACTTGAGCAACAGTCAGGAGTGGGTTATTGAATTGATCAGAGATGATTACAGTGTCACTGGGAAGCTTCCCATTATTCTCCTGGGTGATATGCTTGAGCTGAGTAACTCAGACCTTTGTTGAATCATCTGATGGCTGGAAAAAGGTACACCAAAGTTTCTTCCAACTCTCTGTTCAGACTACAGAGACATCAAGGGACAAGAGACTTGGAAATTCAGATTCCGCAACCCAATTCTCAATCTTCAACTCATTGTTGGCAAGGAATTGGGGGAGACTTGCCCAAGGTATACACAGTACCCGACTGATCAGAGGAGTCAGAAGGTTATTGAGCTCCTCTGAAATCTCCTTCCACATCAGATGCATAGACTTTGGAATCTTTTGCTTCTGGTTTTGGTGTAAAAGATGTTGCCCCTGATAGACCAGGATGTGGGAATGAATCATCTTCAATGACGTACTGTCTTTTGGGAAAGACAAATTTAGCCAGTCCTTCATCAAACCAGTCAGCCATAATTGTATATCTAGTTAGGCCCTTTTGCCTTGCTTTTATTCAATCTAAGAGCAGGTTTTTAGGTGGGGGCCCCTGGGGCCCACTGGGTGATTTCACGGCATGAGACAAGGGGCCCCATGGAGCCCCTAGGGGCCCCTGGGGGCCCCTCTCACCTTAGACTAGGACTTAGAGATTCTCAGACAATGGCAGGAAGTCATGGTCTTTCACAGTCTGACTTAGAGATTCTCAGACTTGCAGGACAGCAGGCCATACGGGCTTATCGGGGATAGTATGTTCCATTTATAATTATTTATTTATTATCACTATATTATACACATCCTACCCTGGGTCAGTGGGGTTTCAGCAGTCCCATTATTCTTATTATTTATTTATTTATTTAAATACTGTATCTGGTGTGGTACTTAGTAGAAATCCAAAGAAAAAAAAAACTACTTAGTAGCACCACACACCTGCTCTAGTGGGTGTGTGGTACTGTCCATAGAAATAAAAGAACAAAAAATTAAAATAAAAACTATCTAGTAGCACCACACACCTGCTTGGGTGGGGGTGTGGTACCGGGGGTGTGGCTTGGCACTTCACCATTGGGCGCGGGTTGTGGGTTGCCATTGGGGTGGGTCATTGTTTTGGATCCTAGAATCATAGTGTATATTAGTAAAAAAATTCGAAGTAACACAAAAGGAGCAGCTTGCGCTGCTCCTTTGGCATGGTTGTACTTATAGAGGGTGAATACTTACTTTAAAAATTATCACACCTACCGAAGCAGGTGTGGGGTTCATCCGGGGCTTCTGTGGCCTCATGTTGTGTTCTGTCATTTGCGGGTTTCATTTGGGGGATGGGTTGCTGTTGTTGCATATTTATTTGGCGGGATTGCGAGTCTTGATTGAGGGTTTAGAAGAATACCAATGATAATAAGTAACAAGTTAGTAAAAAAAGAAAAACCACACAAAAGGAGCAGCACATGCTGCTCCTTTTGTGCGGTCATACTTAAACAGTAAATACTTACATTAAAAATTATTATCACACCTGCCGAAGCAGGTGTGGGGTTCATCCGGGGCTTCTGTGGCCTCCCATGTTCTGTCATTTGTGGGTCTTGTTTGGGGGGTGGGGGTAGATCAAAACCTAGGATAAGGAATACTATGTTAGTAAAAAAACAAAAAGAAAAGCTATGCCAAAGGAGCAGCATATGCTGCTCCTTTGGTGCGATCATATTTATTTACCTTAAAATTACCACACCCGCCAAAGTGGGTGTGGTTCATCTTGGGGTTCTGTGGTCTTGTGTCATGTGTTACCGTTCCCGGGATTTGTCTGGTGGGTGTCCCTTGGCCGGTCGTCATTGGTGGGCTTCGTTTGGCATTGGTTTTGGCAGCTTGGCAGGTCACATTGTCATTTCCGGGGGGGAGGGGTTCATGTGGTGGGCAGCAAGGTGATAACCTAGAATAAATAAATCGTGTGTTGTTAAAAAATTAAAACGAACGCAAAAAGAGCAGCTTTCGCTGCTCTTTTTGTGTTGTCGGGGGTACAACACCTTGTATAGAACCACACACCCACTACTGCGGGCGTGTGGCTCTTCTCATCGCATGGCACATCGTCGTTTGCGTGTTGTTGTTCCAGGGGGGGCTTGCTTCATGGGTTTTCATTTGTGATGATACCTAGAATAAAAAAAAATTAGTTAAAAATTAAAAGTGATGAAAAAAGAGCAGCTTTTGCTGCTCTTTTTGCATCATGTTGGGGGTACACTACACACCTTGTATAGAACCACACACCTGTGACTGCGGGTGTGTGGTTCTTCTTGTCGTGGCACGTCATCGTTCACAGGGGTGTTGTTGTCCTGGGGGGGGGCTTACTTTGTGGGTGTTCATTTGTGACAATACCTAGAATAAAAAATAATTAGTTAAAAAATTAAAAGTGATGCAAAAAGAGCAGCTTTCGCTGCTCTTCTTGCATTGTTAGGGGTACATACCAAGTATAGAACCACACACCTGCTACTGCAGGTGTGTGGCTCATCTCTTTGTGTGGCACATCATTTGCGGATCCCCTTTGCAGGCGTGTTGGGGTTGCTTCGTGGGTCTTCATTTGTGGCAATACCTAGAATAAAATATTATTAGTTAAAAGATGTAAAGCTACACAAAAAGAGCAGCTTGGGCTGCTCTTTTTGTGTGGCTGTATCTATTGGGGGGGGACTCACCTTAAATAGTACCACACCCACCACAGCAGGTGTGGTTCCTGGGGCCACTCATTGGGTGGCCTGTTGCTCGTCCTGGTTTTGATCTGGAATAATCAAGCTACGTTAGTATAAAAATTCACAGCGGCACAAAAAGAGTAGTTTGCACTACTCTTTTTGCGCTATTGTAGGTGCTGAGACAAAACTTACCTTATGACCACACACCCACATCAGTGGGTATGTGGTCGTGTGGTTGTGGTTGTGTGCTGGGGCTGCTGTTGCTGCTGTTGCTGCTGCTGTTGCTGTTGTTGCTGTTGCTGTTGTGTTGTGGCCATGCGGTTGCCTTTCTGTTGCAGGGTGTGGCTGCATAGTTGCGAAATTCAATGCCGGCAATTGCCAGTACTCAAGAAGTGCCCAAGTGCTGGCGCTACAAGCATGGCACACATCCATAGCAAGCATGTAGATATGGAATAAATAGTATATAATAAATATTTTTCCAATAAAATGCAAAGAAAAAGAAGATAATGGGTCAGAGCTCAATAAGGCATGAGATGGTTAATTGAAAAGTGGATTGGGTCAGTTCTATGCATCAGAATTGGCCCAAATTTAAATATAGTGATGGCATATATACACCCTACACAGGCGATTAATTATCTCAGATGATTCTTGCATTTTCCAAGTTTTCATGCCTTCAATTCCCTAAATAGGGAATTGAAGGCATGAAAACTTGGAAAATGCGAGAATCATCTGAGATAATTAATCGCCTGTGTAGGGTGTATATATGCCATCACTATATTTAAATTTGGGCCAATTCTGATGCATAGAACTGACCCAATCCACTTTTCAATTAACCATCTCATGCCTTATTGAGCTCTGACCCATTATCTTCTTTTTCTTTGCATTTTATTGGAAAAATATTTATTATATACTATTTATTCCATATCTACATGCTTGCTATGGATGTGTGCCATGCTTGTAGCGCCAGCACTTGGGCACTTCTTGAGTACCAGCAATTGCCGGCATTGAATTTCTCATCTTCCTTCTCCTCTCCACAACCACAACAGGTAACCGCCTGGAAAGGCAAGTGTGTGACCACACACCCGCCACTGTGGGTGTGTGGTCATATGGTGTGTTTTTTTACTTGTAGATACAATGGTGCAAAAAGAGCAGTGTAAGCTGCTCTTTTGTGCTTCTTTGAATCTTTTACTAACATATCTTGTATTCTTCTAGATTGAGGCCTGGGGTCCAAGGCACGACAAAAACCTGCGAAACAAGGGCCCAAATGGCAATGCCCCAAACGAAGATGCACCAAATGATGCAACATACAGCACTGTGCCAACGACGCGATGTATGGCACCACGCCAATGATGTGACACATGGTACCGTGCCAACAATGCGACATACAGCACCATGCCAATGATGTGACACATGGTACCGCGCCAACGACGCGACATACGGCACCACACCAATGACATGACACATGGCACCATGCCAATGACATGACATATGGCACCACGCCCACAACGCAATGCGTGAGAACCCCCGTAACCCCACCCATCGACACCCGAATGATGGGCCCCATACAAACTGCCACACCCATGGGCTGGAGGATGGCCCAGTACCCCACACCCGCTGCACAGCAGGTGTGGGGTACTACAAAGTAAGACTTCTTTTTTATTTTTTATTCTTGTGGTGCAAAAAGAGCAGTGTAAGCTGCTCTTTTTGCACTGCTTTGGAATATTTTACTAATGCCTTTATTTATTTCAGATTGAGGCCTCATCCAACAATGAGAGCCCAAACAGCAATGTGATGCATGGAAACGCAACACAGCAACGCGATATATGGCAATGCGACACATGGCAACGCGCCATGGCAACACGCCAAACGCCAATGCGCCAATGATGCAACATATGGCACTGCACCAAATGAGGGTGCAACTGTGTCAAATAACGCCCCAGGAACCACACACCCGCCATGGCAGGTGTGTGGTTCTATACTAGGTGAGTTCCTGCCCCCCCCAGTGCCTACAGCCACACAAAAAGAGCAGCAAAAGCTGCTCTTTTTGTGTGATGTTTAATTTTTAACTAATTTAAATGTCATCTTGTCTAGGTCTCAAGTCCTCCTGCAAACGAATACTGATGCAAAACCCCCCGCCACCCCACTTATCAATGCCCAAATGATGGGGCACAGAGAAGACCCATATGAATGGTCATACGGATGACCTGGAGTCCATGGTCCCAGTACCCTACACCCCTGCAGTGGGTGTGGGTACTACAAGGTATGTTTTATTTTTATTTTTATTCCTTATTCTTGTGGCGCAAAAAGAGCAGCATAAGCTGCTCTTTTTGTGCTGCATTCATGTTTAACTAATTCATCAACTACTTCTCTAGATATTGGACCAGAACCTGCACGAATCCCTGACCACAGCCCCACTGAACGACATGCCCTGAATGAAAACTGGGAACAAAACTGCACATGACCACACAAACAAAAACCAGGAATGAAGCCACGAAGGCCCGCATGAATGAAAACCGTGAGCGACACCCCCTTGAGGGATCACCCAAATGGAACCCAGGCCCCAAGTGGGGTGAATTCCAGGTAAGTACTTTATCTTTAGCCACACTTGCACAAGAAGAGCAGCCTCTGGCTGCTCTTCTTGGGCACAGGGTGAGCCCCACTGGGTGAGCCTATGGATGTATATAATAATAATAATAATAAATTAATAATGCATAATCTGGCAGGGGCCCCTTGATTGTATTGCAGGGGCCCCCGGGAGCCCCCACATGTAAAGACCTAGTTAGATATGATAAATGCAATGCTCATGATATCTAATATGGTGCAGAAAAGTGACTGACCAGCCTGTCCTTCATTGCTGGTGAGCTGGTGAATAGAGCATTCTGTTTTGAAGCCATCTTGTCAGTAATGCTGCTGACAATTCCACAGAACCCATGGATGTTCATAGTGGCCATCCATTTCAAGTCATCCTTCCAGTGCTTTGTAGTCTGCTTAATGACTTTGCCCATCATGGCCGGTGAGAGCACAATATCAAAAGCTTGGGCTGCCTTTGAGGCATTGTGCTGATCCACAAGCTCCTTCGATTTCTTTTTCCATGCATTGGAGTCTTCACCACCATGTTCAGCAATGAGCTCACAATAGGCTGGCTGTATAACTTTTTCCACATACTCATGATGGGGATGGTCTGGCTCGGGGTCCTTCTTGTACAAGGCCTGATATGCATTCCACGGATTCCCAGCACTTTGCCGTTCTCTCGTGCTTATTGCAAGGTTCCCAATCTGCATCACAGACTCAAGAGGCCTGTCCCACTCTTTTGCCTTGCACTCAAGCTCACGGTTCATGGATTTGACAATGCCTCTGATCTCAGCAACTTGTTCATCTGTAAATGGTCCACCCTGTGATTTGATTTGCACAGTGTCACCCTCCTCGGCAACCAAGTCGTCATCCTTGACATCTGGATTCCCATCATTTGGATTTGGTGGATCCAAAATGACCGAATTTTCGCGCTGATGATCCAGACCAGAAAACTCAGCCTCACGATCAAAATCCCCAAAGAATGGTGAATTGCTGAATGTGTGAGATGAGGTATGACTTGAGGGCTGGGGAGACCAAGTGGTGGCCTGAGCAGGGGACCGACTGCAAGGATGACCATGAGAGTGATTGCGAGATTGAGCGTGAGGAATACAGGGGGATTGAGCATGAGGAATATGGGGGATTGAGCACAAGGAATACAGGGGGATTGAGCATGAGGAATATGGGGGGATTGAGCACAAGAAAGACCAGGAAATGGAGCAGGAGAACCAGCAGGAGATGGGGAGTGGCCAGCAGGATTCGAAGAATAAGGAATGGACTGTAGTAGAAGTCAATTTAAAGCAATCTAGGAAATAAAATGGATAGGAAACGCACTGTAGGTACACTGGGATGGTTTCTAGATCGAGGTGGAGCAAGCTGAATTGACATTTGTTGGTGCGATCACAATGACAGAACATCAATAAACCACTCATTACACTGAGGGACAGGGCACGTAATGGGGGTGCTGGAATGTTTGCCAGTTGTCTCAGAAGAGTCTCTCATCTGGGGCCCACCAGCAGATTCACTGCTTGCTGAAGAGGACCAAGCTATTCAGCCTGCTGGGGTGGCAGCAGGCCTGGTGGTCCTTTTTTGGGCTTGATATGTCTTAGGTGGCATATCAGGCTGAGAGTCAGCTCGTGAAAAAATAGTAGGAGTAGGGGGTGCAAAAATGCACTGTCTCAACTCCAGGCTACAATATTGAGGGAATGAGTGGTGAGATCACATGGTACGAAGTAGGAATAGGGAGAGTGAAAACAACTGCGCTGTCCTAAACCAGGCTTTGAGGGGTTGAAAATGTGAGGTGAAAGTGAGTGTGGCAGGTGTTAATGAGAGGCAGAGAAGAGCAAACGAAAAGCAGGAGACAGGGGTACACAGTATGCACTGTCTTTTACCAGACTTTCTGGGAACCCCAAAATGGGTAGAGGTTGAGGTATAGCCCAGGGACCTCGCAGGGTTGTTGGAAGACAACAAAGAGCCAACAGGTAGTGGACGGAAGTCTTCAGTGGAGCAGGAAATAGGGAGTGTATGGGTGCACTGTCCAAAACCAGAGTCCACCAGAGATTGTTAACGTTTGTGCGAGTGAAAGTATTCTCGGACATTGCCAGTAAACAATTCTTCAGTACATACAAATATGTATATATGTATTTCATTCTATCAAATGAATACATGGGCATTATAGGTAAAATGATAATTTTATAATGACCAACGTCAAGGAACGAGGATCGAGAGGTCGAGGGTAACAAAGGAGAGAAGGCAATGATGGGAGGCAGAGAATAGTGATGGGAAGATAGCCGAGCCGGCGGCAGAGGGAAGCAAGCTGGTGATGGAGGGAGTGGTCGAATAGTGCATGAACAGGAGTAAGGCTAGAGATGTACCTATTCTTCAATCCACTTATGGAATCGAGGCTGGTCCTGATTTAACTCTAAGACAATACGCCATGCTGGCTGGATCCTTGTTCACCCAAAATTCTCCATGCTTGAACAAACCTCGCTCCCTCCAAGATCAGCATATGCCCATCTGGAGATCTGGCATATATCAGATATCATCATGCCCCCAGGCACCGGCCAAATGTTCTCACAGAAGGCCAAAGCCGTACCCTTTACTGGAGCCTTGTGTGCAATCATCTGCATCTCCATGCATCACATACCAATTGTCACGGAGCCTGGGTCTTCCTTTTGTGCACGATGGAGTCATCTGCTGAGCCATTCAGTGTCAAACTCGACACTAATAATGGCATGAGTTCACTCATGCTTGGGAGGAGGAGGATGAGGGTCGAGCAAAGCAGGATACCAAATGTAGTCGAGCATCTCGTGGATAGCATCACTGGGCGTCACATAAGGGTGTGGCCCAACAGCCAGGAGCTCCTGGATCTCAGCAGTTGAGACTGCATTGATGTACACCTCCTGCATGTACCTTACTTCACAAACTCCAAAACAGTTCACCAGAGTATCTGTGTACAGGAAAGGGAGAAGTGTCTTGCCACTGAGCAAAGATACGAAGACACTCCAACACAAATCCTGTTTGGCCATGTCCTTGAAGAGAAGGTACATGTGGTATATTTCACCCTTCTTCCGAATGGGTTTCACCCTCCATGCCACCAGAACACCCAGATGAGAGTTCTGATTGACCCAGGCCAAAGGCTCCTCTTGGGCATCAACCCCCTCAACATCCAAAGCATACCATTGGGCTAGCCTCATACATTCTGGCAGAGGCCACGGCGTGCTCATGTCTGAAATGCCCAGTGCAACTAGGCTATTGCACGGGGTCCCACGGGGGAATTTAGGACATCCCACCCTGCAGGGTTGAAAACCCGCCCCCATGACTCACGGGGGTAGAAGCCGCAGGATACATGACAGGGTTGAAAAACCCGAGGAGAACCTGCGGGAAACCCACGGGACAATATCCTCATCCTATTCTGTATATGGCCCATAGTAAGAGGGCCAGAAGATTATTTAACATTTATTTATTTATTTATTATAATTATATACAATATAAGTCAGATTTCATGTGGGGGCCTTGGCCATGTTCTCATCAGGTGAGTTTTCATGCAAGGAGGGGCAACAGGATGTGTGGCTCCAAGGATAGGGTGGCATTTGCATGGGTTTTGATCAGGTGTTCATATTGGGTTGCAGGTGGCTGCGCAGGTCCGTGTTTCGCCTTGGACCTTGGCTCTGTTCTTGTCGTGGGGTTTCATAGATCGAGAGGACACCCAGAATGATTAAGAATACATTAGTTTTAGAAAAAACAGAAGTAGTGCCCAAAGAGCAGCTACTGCTGCTCTTTGGGCACCGTTGAACTTACAACTATTACCACACACCCACCGCGGCAGGTGTGTGGTATGAGATTAAGTCCATCGTCATGTTCAAGACTTGGGGCTTGGGCAGCTGCGCATCAAATTTTGTGTTGAGGGCTCATGCGTGTCATTGTTGGGCGGGTTTTCGCTTAGGGAAGGGACCTAGAACAATGATAAATAATATGAGTAAAAAAAAGAAAACAGAGGGGTGCCAAAAGAGCAGCTCCTGCTGCTCTTTTGGCACCAGTGGGATTAGACATACCTGATGTCACCACACACCCGCCGAAGTGGGTGTGTGGGTGCTGTATCTGATTTGTCATCATGTTATAGCTCGCTGATACTCGGGGGTTGGGGTCTGGGTGGCTGCGCGCTCTGTATTTTGCCATAGGCATTGTCTCTGCTTTGATTGGGGTGGGGTTTCGGGGAGGGAGAAAGAGCCTAAAATAGTGGATACGTTAGTAAAAAAAATAATACAAGCAATGCCAAAAGAGCAGCTGGTGCTGCTCTTTTGGCATTGTGGTACACCCCATGAAGAAAATACTCACCTAATATTGCCACACACCTGCTTCAGCGGGTGTGTGGCACCGTATTTGAGGCCTCGTTTTATTGGTGGCAGATAGTCGATCATTGGGGTCTCGCGTGGCTGCACGCACTCGCATATTTTGCCCCGGTAATCGTCATCGTTGGTTCTGGCAGGTGCTCGTGCGGGATTCGTGCGGGTCTGTTGATCGAGTGTGACCTAGAATAATAAATACATTAGTAAAGAATGAAAAAAAATACACTTACCTACACCCCCGCTGCAGTGGGTGTGTGGTGCCTCCTCTTTTCCAGTATCATCATTGTCGGTTCTGGTGGGTGCTGGTGGGGGGTTTGTGTGGGTCTGTCGATCGAGTGCGATGCGATGACCTAGAATAATAAATACATTAGTAAAAAAAGAAAAAAGAAAAAAGAAAAAAAACATACAGTAAGTTTACTGAGGCACCCAGGAATTTGGGCCCCACATGTGAATCCATGCCAATGGCATTGGAAGCCTCATCGATATTAGCACCCATGGCTTCACAAATGGCCGAAAGTGCATTAATCGAGGAGATTCTCCATTAGTGGAGAAGAAGAGGTTGCGACCGCAAGCTTGGCGGACAATGTCCTCCTGACCAGGCTTGTAGATAGGAATGTTGTAATCAGGTGAATTCCATGCATCAATATGTGCCTGGTTGAAGTCAACTTTCCTCGGTCTTGATATCGGCATTTGCCGGCATCGAAAGTCGTTCTACAACCACCAAGGGATCGAACAACAGAAAGCAGGACCACATACCTGCTGCAGCGGGTGTGTGGTCATACGAGGTAAGTATTTATCCTTTACATACATCCATGCAAAAAGAGCAGCAACGGCTGCTCTTTTTGCGTTGGTTTTAAATTTTTAACTGACATTATCCTAGGTCATCGCCTGAACCAGAACCGGCAAATGAACACCCCCCCAAACAACAATCCGCGGAATGAGAACACGCCAAATGGCGGTTTTCAAGACGATAACCCACCAAACGATGATCTGCTGAACGAGTACCACACACCCACTGCGGTGGGTGTGTGGTAACATAGGTAACTTTTCGTTTGATTGCAATACCTACAGCGGCGCAAAAAGAGCAGCGAAAGCTGCTCTTTTGCGCTGTTATTATTATTATTCTTAACTAACATATTACTTTATGATAGGTCTCCCCATCATCCACACGAGCCCCGAGCAAACACCTGACCCAATGCCCACACTGCGGCACCCCACAAAACGAACACCCACCCGGTAAATGAAAACCCCCCAAACAAAAAGGAATACCACACACCCGCTGTGGCGGGTGTGCAGTACTATATAAGGTGAATTCCCCCCCCTCGGTAGATACACCCGCACAAAAAGAGCGAAAGTGGTTCTTTTTGTGCCAGTTTTACGACTTAAGCAACTAACATTTTTCTTTTTAAACTGTAGATGTTCCTAATCCGCGTGAGACCACCATATCATCCCCTGCCCCTGTGAATCGATTCGAACAAAACCCCATGCGACCCCCATATGAAAAAACCGGACACGAGGCCATATGGACCCCTCGATTGACACGAGCGGCACAATACGAGTACCACACCTGCTAGAGTGGGTGTGGTACTACAAGGTTTTTTTTAAAATTAATTCTGTATATGTAAGTGGCGCAAATAGGGCAGCACAAGCTGCCCTTTTTGCGTCACTTTTGACTTATTCTAGATCATCCGACTGACACCACCCGCCGAACCCCCTGCACCTGCGAGACCCCCATACGAAAAACCAGGCACGAGCCCGTACAGACCCCACTGTCGAAATAAAACGAGGTACCACACACCCGCTGGGGCGGGTGTGTGGTACTAGAATGTATGTTTCATTTTTCAATCTGATGTATATATATTTGATCCTAGATCATGCGACAGAGACTGCCCAAGTCCTGAATGAACAACCAACCAAACCCTCAACAATGAAAACCCATACTAGAACCTCCCCCCCCTGAACAACCAACCACATCCTGAGCTCCCTGAGCCCCTACTGCTATACAATGTATATATAATAGTAAATAGTGATAAATAATGACATAGTTATGGTAACAGTAAGTTACTGCACCAGAGGTAAAATATTAGCTAGTAACTTAGCAGTTCTGGTGCAATACAATTGCACCATACCATGTTAGATGACTATCAATCTATGGCATGGACTGATTCAAACCCTTGGTACATATTGCCAGGGTTGGCGGGTTCTTGGCGGGTTTTAGCCATGGGTCCACATTGTTACTCCCGCCCTGCGGGGATCTCCCCCGCAGGGTCAAAACCCATGGGTTTCAAAACCCTGTGCAATACCCTAAGTGCAACACCGGAAGTAGGCACCACAGAGCTTTGAGGAAGCGACATCAACGCAGGCCCTAAATGACTCAGGAGAGGGGCTGCCTCAGATCGGGGCAGCGATGTAAGATCCTCCCAATCAGGCAGCAGTCCAGAGGACAGTGGCGATGTCTGATTGCGATGAGGCAGTTGGGATGGGCCAGCAGGGGGATACTCTCGGGGTGGAGACCAAAAGTATTGCCAAGGTGGAGAAAGGGATGACCTCCGTGCTGGCTGTGGCAGGGGCTGATGGGTTGGTGCCTTTGAAGATGAGGCACCCTCCCAAGGCCCATCCCACATTTGTCCACCACGATCATCCCTGAAGCGGCTGTGTTCTTGGCACTCAAGCTCTTGGGGCACTCAGGAGCTTGATGGTTCCCATTGCCTTGCAGGCTCCCAAGGTCATCCCCTTGGCAGTTCCTGTTGTGTCACCTGCGGTCCCCTCAGTGGCTCCTGGGGCACTCTTAAGCTTCCTTTGGGGTAGCTAGAGTGGAAAGACGGAACTTGACGAGGGGGAGACCAGGCTTGATGAGGTGGGGAGTAAGCCTGACAAAAAGGAGATGAAGCCCAGCAAGGAGAAGGCACCTGGCGAGAAGGCACCCAGCAAGGAGAAGGTGCCTGATGAGGAGAAGGTGCTCGATGAGGAGAAGGTGCCTGACGAGGAGAAGGTGCCCGACGATGATGAGACTGAGTGTGGCCATAGGGAGACAGAGAGTGGCAAGGAAGCGGCACATGATGAGGTGGAGACACATGACAAGAGGGAGATCATGTACAATGAGGAGACCACACATGACAAGGAGAAGGTGAACGATGAGGGGATGGCACCCAAGGAGACTGGGACAGATGAGGAGACAGGGACCGATGACAGGGAGATGGTGCACGAGGAGATGGTGCATGAGGAGATGGTGCACGAGGAGATGGTGCACAAGGAGATGGTGCACAAGGAGATGGTGCACAAGGCAGAGATGATGCATGAAGCAGAGATGGTGGAGTTGCATCATTTGCTGGAATGGTAGGAGAATACAGGGGAGTGGGAGGAGGACCAGGCTCAGGAGAAGTGGGGGAGGAAGTTGGAGAGCATGGCTGAGCAGGATTCGGCACAGAAGCAGGGGCAGGAGAAGAGGGTGCAGGTGCAGAAGTGGGGGGATGTTCATCCTGAAATAGACGCATATGCTCTTCTGCTTGCTGTTTCAGTCTTTCTGCTTCTAGTCTTTTAGCCTCCTCCAGCACTCTCATCTGCGAGTCTGCTTCTTTGGTCTCCTTGGCACGTTGCTTCTCCTTGGCAAGTTTTCTCACCTGTTTTCTTTGTGCATTTGAGGTGCCATCAGAGGATCTCCACAATGTCATAATCGCAGTCTTGAAGTCAGTTTGGGGAGGCATCCCATTGTGTCATTTCCCCCTCTTCTTCCCATGAGCACCTTGAAGAACCTCGATAATTCAAGACTTTTCAGCACCATCTCCACTTTTGGCAGCGAGTATGAGGGCCTTTGCTTCAGCCTCCTGTTTTGCATCCAAGTGAGGAGTAGGATTGAGATCATATTCACCCTTGTTCTCCCAATACTCGTTGTCCTTGTCATAGGGGTTCCCCATGATGTCATCATAGATATTGAAACCATGATCATCCATGTTATTGACCACTGCCTTCGATGAAGAAGCCATTGGACCCTCATCCTCATTAACATAGATTTTTATTGCCTCCCCAAATTCATACTTGTAATAGAACTTTGGCACCTTGTATGCCTGGCCAGCAGGCCACAGGCCATGACCAAGGAAGTCCCATAAAGCAACCACATCAGTCTTGCAAATTTCGCCAGGAGTTAAAACACACCATGCAGCTTCACAGAGAGGATGATCATTGCGATCAGATTCACCAGGATATCCCAAATGTGGCCTGATGAACCAATTGTTCGGGTGCTGCACATGAGCCAGTGGAACCTCAACGTGTACAATATGCACAGTGACATTGATATTCTGGTCCTCCCACTTCTTCATTGCAGCAAAATATTTGCCGGCTGCGGCTGCGGCTGCCTCAGGAGAGTTGGGACAACAATTGGGCACAATATCATGATGGTCGCGATGCGGATACTCCATGACTCCAAAGACTGGTGTACCCATTCACACAAGATCATCCACTGCATGACGATCTGCAGGAGTAAGAGGTAAGCGATATACAGCCCCTACTCATCGATCATCTATCCCAAAGACAGGGAGGTCCAGGTTATAGGTGTGGGCAATGTGGTCAATGGTAAGATGCATCACGTATTCAGCATACCCTCAGCAGTTGTAAGTGAACCTCGTGAGTACATTCAAGTGAACATCCCCATTCACCCAAATGGAGTTGGGTACAAATTCGAGTGAAGTAGAGCGACCAAGACTAGCTGGTTTTGTAGGGGGAAGGAGGATATCTTGCAGTTTAAAATACCTTGTGACAGAAGACCAGTGTTCAAGAGCACAATGACACAATGAGAAAATTTTGGTGAATAGTGATTGATAGTAAGGCAAAATTGTCTTGACTCCGTTGTTCTGCACATTCATCGCAGGGGTATAGGAAGGTGGGTCAGACTCAGTATGGGTTATGAATGCATGATAGGGGGCATTTGCATCCAATAATGTTGGCCTGAGAGTATAATCACTCGAATCCAGGACCCCTGCTTGACAAACAGGGGGTTGGGTGTTGAGGAGATGCCAAAATATTGGAAGTGCCTTTGGCTACTTGTAAACACCAATGACCACTCCTTCTGAAAGTAACAGCATGCCGATGCTGCATCCACCAAATGATTCATATTCAGCTAACAAATTTTTTTTAAAAACTGGGGAATCAACAGTATGACTTATGTTCCAACAGCAACTGTTGGCTTCTTGAATACATTTTGAGCTTCTCCTGATTGTCGAACAGATCACTCCAAGCAGTTTCAACTGGCGCTGCCTCAGCATCTCCGTCTTTGGACCAGGTCATAGGGCTTGATCCAGAATATTCTTGATTAGAGGTGCAACTTTGCCCACTCTGGAGAGCAAGGTCAGAAGCAGGCTCAGAATCTGGAACCCCATCCTGAGAGTGCTGACATGGAACTACTGTAAGTGTCATAAGTCTAACAACATCGAGGCCATGTGACGTGACCCCAAACGAACTTAACAACACAACAGGGGGTCTGATTCGGTGTGACACCTCAGGAAAGTAACAACATATGCTTCCGGTTCTTCTAAAAAAAGCTCCCAGGGACTGCCAAAGGCCAAAGGTGGGGCCTAAAACAGCCACCTCAGCACCAGAAGGCAGATCCAGGACCCCCCTGAGGGCTGAAAACTCTTAATGTAGATTCCCCCTGCGGCCTTGTGACGTGACACCCAATATCAAGTTAACAACCCCCCCTTGGAAATGTGATGTCGTTGTTAGCATTTTAACACCCAGAGTCAAACTGTGACCAGACAATGTTGTTAGACTTATGACGCTTACAGTATGTCAGGCCCAGACAGCTGACTGAGCTCGCTGCAATTTGCCACAAGGGTAGAAGGCTGTGTGTGGGCACCTGAGATCGATGTAGGTTCCATGGTGGTAGTGAGGTATTTTGCTTCCGGCCAAACTCTCTTCTGGTCAAACATTGCATCCATGTCAATTTGGATTGAAGTGTCAACCCTTTCGAGGCATTTTGTACCACACACATTAATTCTCAACCTACACTCACCCCATCAGGGTCTTCTTCTGAGTGTCCCCAGCCTCTGTTGGCTGCAATTCAACCAAACATCTACTCAGAGTGTCACCTTGAATGATACTGCATCCCATTTGGCAATGGTTATCTTTATGTCTCTCAATGCCCCCCCGGTGATGGATTGTAGTGAGTCAGGGTCTCAGCCAAGCATCGATGTTACAATGTTTAGTGCAGGGGATGCATTTCAGCCTCTAAGCATGAGTTCTACCTGTGTTAGAGCATGGGGACATCTGTCTCTTGATCTTATATGGTTGAGATGATTGCTGAAGAAGTCCCTGAACTTTACTCGTCACTATATTTCTCAGGCAGTAGCCTCTCTGGTATCGCGTCCACTGTCCCTTCTGCACACTTCGAGTTCTCGCAAGCTCATGAACCACAAGTGCACATTGCTGACTGGGAGGAGGATGCTGGTGGGGAGGTCATGTGCAGGTATTATGCTCTTTGGAAAGAGGCATTGGATATCGTTCAACAAAGCAAGCAGGGGTGGATACCAACTTCTTGTAGGTGCTCATGAACATATTTGAGCATACATGATTCTTAAATCCACCCTGTAGCATTCAAGCCTCCACAGGACCCTGTAGCCATCCAGGCTTTCTACGACTACTCGGTATGAACATATACCCAACTGCCTCTTGAACTCTTCATTCAATGTCCAGGACCTCTCACCTGTCCCCCTATGGGAATCAGATGCCAAAGAAACACACCCCGACCCAGTTGCCCCACCATTCAGAGACCATGGAACAAGCATTCACCTGTATTTCCCCTCCCATACTTGCAGTTATCCCCCAACTTTGCCTTTTGTCATCGATCAATCATTCTCCAGTTTTGTGGCTTCATCTGCTGTTCCATGCTAGGGTCCGAGCATAGGTCTGAGGCAACAGTGAACCCCAAGACATTAACAGTCGTGAGCAAGTCAGTGGAAAATGGTGAAATGTTCACCTGTTGTTTTTTGCACTCCACTATGATTTTGGAAGTCAGAAGTCCAGTATATAGCAACCAATTCTAATTTTGTTCTTGTTATCTTTTTTTTGAATAAAAAAGGAACTTGAATATTCAGTAATGTGTGTCTTGAAGTGAGGATCTTGACCCATAATTCTGCCTCTTTCTTTACAGTCAGCAGAGAGTCAGAGACAGGGGGTCTGGTTCCTATGTGGGTGGACTTGGATTCTGCTATGGCTTTCGCTTCTTTTTCTTCAGTGGAATTTGAGTGGGATGGATGTATTGGATTCCAAAATTGTCTGCACGGCGTGTATGGCATGTACATTACTTCATGAACCTAGCTCAGTCTGGTTTCCATTTTGGATTGGTTCGGATTCAAAATTCTTTCATGGCTTGACTTCACCCTTGACGTCTACACTCTACTGTACTCTCCTTGAAGTCTGAGAATCTACCACAAGCCCAGGCTCAGTGCAAAATTCACTGCTTCGCATTAGCCCCTTGTTTCTTGTGATGGTCGAGTTATCCAATCTCTTCGTTTGCATGGGTGTCCCCCTTATGGACAGTGGATTTTGACCCAACCATTGGATCGACCACAAAGAGAAGCTGTTTTTGAAGGGATTAGGTATGCTGGTGGGATGGTGCATAATAGCTGAGGTCCAACTGGTATCAATTTGGGGCCAGTTTTCAGTATGTCCTATACTATGCTCATTCTTGAAAACCCATCCAGTTATCAGCCTTGTTCTTGAGGTGTCTTCCAATTCCGTCAAACATGTGAAAACGTTGTTTGTTGGTGTACATCCGTATTCAACCGTTCTCAAAGGCAAACCCAACATACCAATCGTGGTGTCCGAATGTGTGCCTAATTCAGAAAAACAACTTCGATTGTGGGGGTTTGAATGCCTCAAGGACAATCAAATCAAGCGTTTTTGATGATGACGAGGAGGGGCAACTCTACCAAGTCCTTGGTGGCCATCACCAGAGACCCTGAGGACTGAGAGTGCCTTCGTCAAGATATAGTACAGTTGCACTCTGGGGTGTATCAAAGGCCTTCACCTTTGGCAAGTGATCCAGTGGCATTCTCCAAATGGAGCTTGTGGATGACAGGAAAGGAGCCACCCCATGTTCACCCGATCGAGATGTCGAACTTGAAGTGGAAGGTGATTGAGTCAGCAGAAGGGGACTCCACTGCGAAGCATGTACAGAAGGAGGGGGAATCGCCTGCCACCAATGTGGCTTCGGGAGCTGAATCTAGCTCAACTGCTTCAGCTTCTGCAGCAATGCAATTGAGGTTTCTGAAGTTTCAGAAGAAGCCCCGGGCCCCCATGGTTCTGGTTTGGTCTGATGGGGGTGGTGATGCAAACGTGAAGGGCATGATTGATGGTGTCTGCACACATCATCTACCCGACAGTATTTTATTCCTTGAGCTCAGCCCTTTTAAATTCATGGCCACTTTCTTTCCACCCCTTTTTACCATACCCCCTTTCTTTTAATGGCCTTTCTTTTCCCACCTTTGCCACTTCCCCACCTGCCTGATGTCCTGGTTCTATTGTTCCACTCATTCCTGCGCAAAAATGTAGCATATGGATTTGTCACAAATAGTAATGTTGATGTGACATCACTCTCTCAAGGCAACTGGGTAGTGTAACACTGCAGTTTCAACTGCAGTCGCCACTGTCCATGCTATTCACTAACAAACCAGTTCTTTTTTCTGAGCATTATCTTGCTCACACGTCACCTCATCACCCTCTCTCAAGGCACCGGGTAGTGTCACACCGCAGTTTTGTCTGCAGTCACCACTATCCGTGCCACCTCTTGTGCGAATCAGCTCTTTTTTTATCTCACCCATACATCATCTCATCACCCTCTCTCAATGCATTGGGTAGTGTCACACCACGGTTTTGTCTGCAGTCACCACTATCCATGCCATCTCTTGAATGAACCAGCTCTTTTTTTCGACTGTTATCTCTCCCATACATCATCTTGTCACCCTCTCTCAAAGCATCAGGTAGTGTCACACCACAGTTCTGTCTGCAGTCACCACTATCCATGCTGCCTCTTGTGTGAACCAACCAGCTCTTTTTTATCTCACCCACACATCATCTTGTCACCCTCTCCCAATGCATTGGGTAGTGTCACACCATGGTTTTGTCTGCAGTCGCCACTATCCATGCCATCTCTTGAGCAAACCAGCTCTTTTTTTTGACTGTTATCTTGCCCATACATCATCTCGTCACCCTCTCTCAAAGCATCGGGTAGTGTCACACCACAGTTCTGTCTGCAGTCACCACTATCCATGCCACCTCTTGCGTGAACCAACCAGCTCTTTTTTATCTCACCCACACATCATCTCATCACCCTCTCCCAATGCATTGGGTAGTGTCACACTGTGGTTTTGTCTGCAGTCACCACTATCCATGCCATCTCTTGAGTGAACCAGCTCTTTTTTTTGACTGTTATCTTGCCCATACATCATCTTGTCACCCTCTCTCAAAGCATCAGGTAGTGTCACACTGCAGTTTCGTCTGCAGTTGCCACTATCCATGCCACCTCTTGTGCGAACTAGCTCTTTTTTCAAGCATTGCCTCACCTGTACATCATCTTGTCACCCTCCCTCAAAGCATCGGGTAGTGTCACACTGCAGTTTCATCGGCAGTCACCATTATCCATGCCATCTCTTGTGCAAACCAGCTCTTTTTTTGAGTTTTTTCTCCCTCACAAGTTACTTTGTCACCATCTCAAAGCATTGGGTAGTGTCACACTGCAGTTTCACCTGCAGTCGCCATTATTCTTGCCAGTCGTGCAGTGCAGTCTCTTGCATGAATCAGCCATCCATCCATTGTCAAGTTTTTTCTCACCCATGTGCCACCTTCCCTATCATTCGTTCCTATTGTATGGCCTCATCAATACCATTTCCGAGTTTCTTGCTCTGCTTTCACATAATGTTGGCTGCAGTCATGGCTGCCAAGAAGAGGAGGGAGAAACGAACACAGCAAAAACAAAAACTACCTTCAAGTCGAGGTAGTGAGCATCCATCCAAAAGGCCTAGGTGCATGATGGCCCCTTCTGTACCTGCATCTGCCCAAGACATTGCCGATTCACCTTTGCCCTCCCTTGAAGCATTGGTCGTGCCTTGATTCCCTCCTGATCCTCCCCTTACACGTTCTGAGTACTTCAGCTGGGATCATGTGGAGGTGCAATATGCAGCTGAAACGAGCCAGAGTAAAATACAAGTAATGAAGGACAAACGATCTCAGCATGCACTTCATAAACTTGCTCAAGCAGATAGATGGAACAGAGAGGTGTTACCCAGCCTTATCCATCCCTACATGAAGGTTGCTCGGGGGTGCTTCTCAGACCTCTCAGCAGAAGAGCCCCATAGTCCTGCAGTATGTAGATGTGGGGCACCTTGACCCCTTTGGGTTCTCTGCATTTCCATGGAGCAACTGGAAGAGGTTGTGCTGATGGTCTGTGTATGCCGTCTGGCTGCCATCCAGCTTTTCAAGCACAGTTTCTTCCCATGTGCACCTCTTTTCCCCACATTGGCAGTCAGTCTCGACATGCTTGAATTTGTGGCCTCCCTATTTCTTCATACAGCACCCAATGAAAGAGCATGGGCTGCGACTCTGGTCAAGTACCTCAAAGCTTGTGGGTATGAGTTTGCAACAGGAGATTCATTTCAGCGATGCTTTGCGAATGCACTTGTGCACTATCAGGTGCTTGTTCAGTTGGTCAGGGCAGAGATTACTCAAATTGTGCAGGATGATAAGAGAGGGTTAGTCTCAGAGTTGGATGAGAGAATGCTGGTACATGAGCAGGGATATCTCAATGTTCAGAGTGATCCGAAGCTCTTTGCAAACTCAACTCCTACAAATGCTTCAGTTAATGCTCCTGCCACCATTCTCACTCATGTGTCTACCGATCTGCCTCCTGATGTCTGCCCAAATTTCATTCCTGCCAACAATACCCACCCCAGTGAATACTTGAGGTCGCGATGCCCACTTTGTTTTGGAGGAAATCATACAGACACACATAGTATGCCATGAGTAGGCTATTATCTGTGACAAGCTGGGATAATAGTCATTCTAACTGCAATGAAACTTATAGAGTCCAGCTCATAGTTTGCATTGATGCAAATTTCCAACTTAAGCGGATCCACAACGAAGACTGACAACATGGTCATGAGGGAGAGACAGGGGCATGTGATCCCCCAGTCACTTCACCCAAGACAATCATGTTGTCGAGGGACTATTTGGAGTCCTGGGAAAGGAAAATCCTGGAGACTTGTCCCACAAGGCCAGCATGCATGGGACTGAAATGCACAGCCAATGAGGGCACTGATTATTATGCAGATTGCCCGGAGGATGATACGGTGGAACCAGGCCTCCATGCACTGAACTTGACCTATGATGCATGTCAGCAGTCATTTATTGCTGCAGATGAAGATCGCATGAAGGCATCAACCCAGTATTTTGAAGATACTGGGGTAATAGCTCTACTGTGCCATCATGACATACCACTTGCTGTTGCAAGCATGTGGACTGCAGGAGAGAAGCAGTTCTATGTCTTTGTGCTGTTGGACACCATCCTGAAACACGTACCGAGTCACTGGAGAATTGGGGCCCTGTATGACATTGGCTGTCAGATGGACCAGACTCTGAAAAAGTGGAGATTCATGCTGGAATGGCTGCCTTGCTTGGAGTGGGGGTTTTGATTTTCCATGCGTATGGTCATCAATGGGCATGCCAGCTCTGGTATCATCCTCGCCAATCAGAGCTCTGGGGACTCTCAGATGGTGAAGGGTGTGAGCAGTTTTGGAGTGAGCTTTGCAGGCTTATCCCTGGACTGTGGGTGACAGGCTATCACCAGCATCTCTTCATTCTTGACCTCCAGGTGGAGCACATTGATGAAGGGAAGCACATGGGAATGGGAAAGTGGCTCCAAGGTTGAATTGATCGGTTGCAGCACTGCCTAGAAGAGGCAGAGATGAAGCTCAGTGACTGCTCTCCCAGTTACTTAATGGAGCAGTTCAAAGCCCAACGAGAATATCACAGCCGACCTGTTTCATGCCAGTCTCAGACAAAAGGTGCCCAAGCTGTGGAATGGATCATATCTCTGATGGCAACCCTTGAGGCTCAGCAAGGGAATCTCAAGGATTTGATTGCTGAGGGGAATGATTTGGTCCAAGATGACATGACTGCAAGCAATGAAGTGCAGGCTGAGTGGCAGGAAAAAGTCAGGCTGCTGAAGGAGGCCATCCAGTGATTGGAGACCATGATCAACAAGAAGACTGATGAGCTGTGGCTAACTGACCGTGCGTCTGCATCTGAGTTAAATAGGCTCAAGAAGGATAAATGGGTCAATATTCAGCTCAACCTCCATGCACTTCGTGAGCAACTTCTGAAGAAGCTGAGGGCTAGGAAGTTTGAGCTTGCCACATTGGACCGCGCAAACTTGAGTCGCATCTTGGACCAGAAGACAAAGGCCCATGTCAAGAAAGCTGTGAAAAACCAATCTGGTGGGATGATGCTACTGTAAATAAATACAATGCAAGGCTAAAGGAACTGGTTGCACTTAGGGGAAGGGGAGGTATTTGGAGAGATGCATACATTCCGCCGATGCTCACAATGGATGGCCTGTACAAGCTGGATGTGGATCAAGATATATGGGAAGATTCTCAAGGTGATATCATGGATTTCCCAGATGGAGTTGTGCCCCTTGGTTGGCAGATCCCTCAGTCAAAGAATGTATCTGGGTCTCACAGGAGGTGGCCAGCTGCCAGCAGGAGCTTGAGAGGTGCAAGGGTGAGCATGCCAACCTTCAGATGTGGTTCCATGAAGAGTATTCAGCTGCAATGGACCTCTTCATGGGATCCAAGGATGAAGATGTCTCGTATTTTGGGCTTCTGCAGGCACACCAACTGTATGACTGGATGACAGCTTGGAAAAAGGACATAGTCCAAGTGCCCATTGCTCCTGGTGCTCCAAGTTGGGACTCAGTTCGAATGCCTTTGGCGCTACATCAACATTATGGTGTTCGGTCTAACATCCAAGTGCAATTGGAACAAGAATCTTTAGTTGCCACTACAACCCCACCATGCCCGGACCATAATTCTCAAAGTAGAAGGAATCTTGATGATTTTGATGCAAGTTCAGATGATGACTTGGAGGGTGGTGAGCTGGAGGAGTTCTTTGAGCTGGAGGAAGCTGGTTTGATAGCTGTAGTGGACCAAGCAATTGTAGAACTAGATTTGGATTCAGAATGATATTTCCTTTAACCATGTAAATGCTTTGCATAATAAAATGTCTCATCTGCACCACAGTAAAGCATTGCAGAATTCTACAAGTTCCAAAGTTGATCTCAAATTGAGCTCAAACCCGACTCTTTTGCTATCAAATACTCATTTGATCACTTTTTAATATCAAACATAATACAAGCTTATCAGGCACTATACAGATATCAAAATGACATACCTTTTAAGGCCCCCAAGAGTGTCTGACCAGCCTGGCCAAATACAGGGTTAAGACCTACCAAAAATGCTCTGCCCAACCCCACGATGTCAGCAAGGAACCAGAAAAGGCAGCTGATCCTCTGCAGGCCCCTCAGAAGTCGCAAACAGGAAGAAGGGGAGGCTCGGATCCAGCAAGGTTTGATGGCATTGTTCTTGAAAGCCCAACCAGGCCCTCCTCTTCCAATGCTTCCATGGGACATCCTCTCCCTGATGTTAACCCTACACCTATGCCTACCCCCATGCCTACCCCTCATTCCAGCCCTAGCCCCTATTGAAACCCTCATTTCTGACCTATTCCCAATATCCCCCACATTCCCAAACAAGACCCTGAGGCTGCAGAAGTAGCCGAAGGCCTTGAAGGCCTAGGGGATGAAGGTGACAGCTTCTCTGAGTTTCCTGCTGAACAATTTGAAGAGCCCCCAGGCTCTGAGGAGCAAAGGGGGTTGTTGGGCCTCCCTACTGTGTCTGAAACTGAGGTGTTTGGCCCCAATGCCCTGCATAAGGCTTATTCAAAGGGCCTGGGGGAGGCCTTGAAGGACACAGGGGCTCCTAGTTCATCTGAATCTGATCACATGGTTCCATCGTTTGAAGACTCCACCACAGAAGGGGAATATATGTCTGGCCTTGAAGAGGTGATGAACAACGAGAGAAACCCAAAGGACCTAGCTAGGCTAGAGGCTGAAAGGGCAATGAGGCTTGAGTCCTGGCAAGCCAGGGCTGCAGAATTGGCTGAAGAGCATGCTGAGTGGCATTGCCAGACCAAAGGAAAGGGGAAGGAGACTGTGGTGGAGGCAGATGATGAGGCTGAAGAAGAGGAATTTGATGAAGCCCATACAAAGCCCTTGGTCTCAAGGCTCACTAAATCCCAGACTGAGCATGTTAAACAGCAGGTGGAGGAAGAAAGGGAGTGATATGCCACCCTAGCCCAGGAGATGCAGGTCCCCACCGAGCTTGTCCTGCAAACTGCTCATGCTCAAACAGGGAAATCACACAGAGGGCCTTGGAATGATTTTACCTGGCTCTACTCTGCAGAGAATCCTGACCATGGTGAGCCTTTTGAATTCAGAGATTTTCTGGGCCTATACCAACTGCTTTGAAGGTTTGGCTGCAGCAGAGCTCTCAGAGATCTATTGAAAGAGAAGGCAAAAGCCTCCAAGGAGGGAAAGGAGGGCTACAAAATGTGGGCCAGAAATATCTCTATTCGACTGGAGGAAATCAAAGCCAAAGTAAACTGGAAAACATTTTCAGGCTCCTCAAGGGCCTCCATCCTCAAAAACTGGGAAAAGATTTGAGCGAAAAGGTATGCTTTAATACTGCCTTATTATCAAAGGGCTTCATTGAGGAAGGGAATTCCTAGTCTCACCAAAACTACAACCTCTATGACTTAGCTGCTGTTGGCTTTGTGACTGCCCTGGATTCAACTGACGGTGCTGCCATTGCCAATGCTTCAGTCTTTGCCCCTTCCAAAAAAATTGGGGATATTGTTGAACAAATCTTCTGGATGCCTGCAAACAAATGGAAGTTTATGTACAGCCTTGGGTGGGGCCATCCTATTGACTGACTGAGGGGGGTATTGCTGATTCCAGGTCTTAGTGCTTTGAATCTTGCTGAAGCCGTGACATTTGAGCCCTCGATTAAAGGGTGGGAGGCCTATGCAGAGGCCAACCCCCTGGAGGATCTTCACTCCACAGTGTCAGGAAAACTCCTTGAGATGGCGAGGAAGTACCTGTGCACTGTTAAAGGTCCCCTGTATGGAAGGGCTGATCCTCATTGGGCACCTTTCACAGATAGAGTTCTCAAACAAAACAGCATCCTTGAGGGCTGGGCAAAGAAAGGGTGGCCCTATGTTGGGTTAGCAAACATCATCTATGACCTCCTTAACAAGGATAAGGGGGTGTCCTTCCGAATTCATAATTGGCCCTCCACATGTGCCATCTCTAAGAAGGCCGAAACCTACATCCAAAGCGAACTGAAATGTGTACTGCAAAGCATAGTTGTTGGCTTTGTGAAAGGAGCCCAAAGGGTGTCTAATCTGTCTGCCTGGGCTGGGGTTTATGCAGGTTCTGGTTCAGGATCTAGAGAAATTAAAAATGAAACATTAGTTCAACAGTAATGCAGTGCAAACAGAGCTGCTTACGCTGCTCTTTTTGCACCACAAGTATAAAAAGAAAAAGAAAAAGAAAACTTACCTTCCCCACACCTGCTGCAGTGGGTGTGGGGTACTGGGACCCTGTACTCTGGCTTGTATGTATGGCGGGTTGTATGGCCCTCCCTGTGGTTTTCATTTGTGGGGGGGTCATTTGCGGGTTTCGTTTGTGGGTTTCTGGTCTGGGGTTTGTGCAGCTTCTGGTCCAAGATCTAGAGAAATAATAATAGATTAGTTAAAAATTAATGCAGCACAAAAAGAGCAGCTCATGCTGCTCTTTTTGTGCCACAAGAATAAGCAAATAAAAAATAAAACTTACTTGTAGTACCACACACCCGCTGCAGCGGGTGTGTGGCACTCGATCTTGCTGGGGCTGTGTACTTCGCCTTGTGTGTACTCTTGCACAGCCATTTGTACAGGTGCTCCCTGTGTCCCATCATCTGGGTGTCAATACACAGGGTTACAGGGGTTTTTGTGTCGGTATTCATTCATGCAGGATATAGGACCTACAATGTATGATTAGATGTTAGTTAAAAATTAAAGCCCACACAAAAAGAGCAGCACAAAAAGAGCAGCTTTCGCTGCTCTTTTTGCACAGCTGCAACTACTGGGGGGGGTGGGGACTCACTTTGGATAGTACTACACACCATGGTGGGTGTGGTTCCTGGGGCCTCATTTGGTGCGTTACCAGTGGTCTCGGCCTCGCTTAGCATGTTGCTGGCAGTCACGTTCTTGCTTGGCATGTTGCTGGTAGTTGCGTCTTCATTTGGCACATTGCTGTTGGGCGCATTTGATGCACCACTGTTGGGCATGTTGCCATTGGGCATGTTTGGGCCCTCATCGTTTCATGGCTTTTTGTTGTGCCTTCGACCAGGCTTCAATCTAGAATAATAAAGACTTGTCAGTATAAAAATTCAATGCAGCGCAAAAAGAGCAGCTTTCACTGCTCTTTTTGCACTGTTGTATCTACTAATCAAAAGAACTTGCCTTGGGACCACACACCTGCAGTGGCAGGTGTGTGGTCATGTGCCTGCCTTTTCAGGCGATTGCCTGTTGTGGTTGTGGAGATACGAAAGGAAGATGTGGACTCAACACTGGCAATTGCCAGTACTTGAAAAGTGCCCAAGGGGTGGTGCTAGAAGCATGATACATATTAATAGGATGTGTCTAAATGTGGATTAAATACTATATAGCAAATATTTGTTTAAAAATGCAAAGAAGAAGATAAAAGTCAGAGCTCAGTAAGGCACGATATGCCTGATTGCAAAGTGGATTGGGCCACTTCTATGCATCAGAATTGGCCCAATCCACTTTGCAATCAGGCATATCATGCCTTACTGAGCTCTGACTTTTATCTTCTTCTTTGCATTTTTAAACAAATATTTGCTATATAGTATTTAATCCACATTTAGACACGTCCTATTAATATGTATCATGCTTGTAGCACCACCCCTTGGGCACTTTTCAAGTACTGGCAATTGCTGGTGTTGAATTGCACAACTATGCCCCCCACACAGCAATGCCCAGAAAGGCAAGTACATGACCACACCCGCTGCTGTGGGTGTGTGGTCATAAGGTGAGTTTTTTTCTTAGAAGATATAGGTGCAAAAAGAGTAGTGACAGCTACTCTTTTTGTGCTCCTTTGAGTGTTCATACTAATGTTGCTTTTATTATTCCAGATCACAGGTCCAAGGCCTGAGATAAAACCCACCACATGACATGGGCCTGAACAACAAGAGCCAAAGCAAAACAAGTGATGGGCTGCCCAATGAGTGGCCCCAGGAACCACACCCACTGTGGCAGGTGTGGTACTATTTAAGGTGTGTCTCCCCCCCCAATAGATATGGTAGCACAAAAAGAGCAGTGAATGCTGCTCTTTTTGTGCTGCCTTGAATTTTTAAGTTTAACTGATATACAGTCATCTACTGTCACTTGCATCATATGGGGACTTGCATCAGATCCCTGTAACTCCTTCAATTCTGCTTTATTTCCCATGCAGTCTTCTTTGTACCATTTGTAGACATGTAGATACTCTAGCTGGAAATTTTGAAGTAAATTGGATGAGGGGGTCTTGAGATATGGAGTAATTATGTTAATGAAATGAGAAATTTGGATAGAATTCCAGGCTGATCATCCCCTACTGCACATGTATCCCCCTGCCTGCCCCGGCAAACTTCAAGGACTTAAAGATTACATATTTGGGATGATGTTTTGTTGTTGGAGTGGAGCATTATTTATTTGTATCAAGGAAGAAAAAGTGAGGACAAATTAAGGAAAATTTCTTTCCTCGGCGCTTTCCCCTCCTGGAAGACATGGTCGGCAGAGCTGAATCTCAGGCACGTAAGACAGAGAAGGCCTCACAGGCACATGACAAAGTGAAAAAGGACCTGCTTGAGGCATACAAAGTTGATGTAGAAAAGGCATGTCAGGAGGGACTCCCAAATCCATCAATTTGTGCATTCACCTGAAAGAAAGGCCAAGGGCACCTGTACAGCACTATAACAAGACTCTATAATGGTGGCTGCACCCAGCGCGATGCAAATGCCACGTTAGCTCATCTAACAAAGGAGCAGGAGGAGACCCTATGCGAGTTTATCATGTCCATGGCTGACCAAGGCTTCCCTCTCACACATGAGCTCATGGAGGGCTATGCTCTGGAACTAATTCATGTGAACAAACCCCACATACAGAATCTTGGGAAGAGATGGCTTGACCATTACCTCACCTGATATGGGCCCAGATCTCAATGACATGGGGTGCACCACTGGACACTGTCTGAGCAAATGCTGTTAATCCCACCACAATAGAAGGATGGTTTGCTCTTTTGGATAAGACTGTCAAGGAGTACAACATTGAACCCAAACATACATATGGTTTTGATGAGACTGGATTCCCCATCGGTGAAGGTCAGCCACCCCAAGTAGCAGCTCGCAAGCATACCAAGACACAGCACTCCACGTGTGGAGGCGGCCGTGAGAATATCACCGTTCTTAATACCTTCTGTGCTGATGGCTCCTGCCTCACACCCATTGTCATCTTCAAAGCAAAACAACTCAGCGTGGGCTGGATGCAAGACAATCCTCTAAAAGCATCGTATGTACCATTAACAAAAGAGGATGGGAGCCACACTTACCTCACCTCCATAGTATCTCGTGTACCCCAAAAGGCTGGACAGAGAACCGCCTTGCAGTCAGCTACCTCAAAGACTTTGATAGTCAGACCAAATCAAAACTTGCTCACCCTGATGAGTATCGACTCCTAATCCTCGACGGACATGTGTCTCACTATTCAAAAGAATTCATTGAAGAGGCACGACACCATCACATTGTTGTGATGTGCTACCCACCGCATACAACCCATGTTCTTCAAGGGCTTGATGTTGTTATCTTTGCCGTTGTCAAAGCAGCATGGTCCAGAGCGCTGGACAAGTGGGAACGACAAACAGGGGATAATGTTATGAAGGATGTCTTCCTCCACATATATGCAAAAGCTCACCTCAAGGCTTCACACAATCAAACATCTGTCAGGCATTCAAAAAGACTGGTGTATATCCCATCAACAAAGATGCAATCACTGTAATGCAGATGGCTCCAGCTCTAGAGCACTCGATTACTGGTTCACTTGTCATTCCAGTCAGTACACTGGTCAAGTGTCTTATTGGCACATTTCGCGAGATTCTGGACGAGAATTCTCAAGAAACAGGGCCTCACGCACCCGAGGATGGAAGCCCTAGGAGTCCGTCAGCCCCCAATGGCCTTATAATTGACCCTGTGCTACTCACACCTTCGACACCACAGCGTCTCCACATCACGTTGATGGGATCATCTGTCAGCTTCCTTGTTCACTCTTCCCCAATGTCAGCTTCATCATCACTCCTGCCTTTTGTGTATCAAAAACATAAATATTTGCCAAAAATTGATTGGACATGCACCAAAACACCTTCTCCAAGCCGTGCTCATCGCCGCATCTTGAGTGCCAAGGTTGAACAATTGTGCTCTGACCTTCGTGGGGCAAAGTGCCGCATTGATGCTCTAGAGGATGCACAGGATGTCAACAATGGCCAACTGGCACTGGTGTCCTTTCAGGTGGAAAGGTCCCGCTGCCAACTCGCTCACTATGAGAAGAAACAAAAATCAACTCACCACCTCAAGCTCGCAGTTGAAGGGGAGGTCGTAACACATGATGACTTCCTTGACCGTGTTAATAGGGCAGAAGCAGTGAAAATGGCGAAGGAGGCTCAAAAGGTGGCCAACAAGGACCGTCGCGTGCAGGGGAAAAGGGTTGCTGCAGCAAAGGGCGCCTCAGCAACCCATCGGACACAAGCATGGGAAGCGGCAAAACAGCAGAATGATGCTGCCGAGTTGCATTGGAAGGGCGAGTCTGCATGTTGTCTGAAAGAAGGCCGTGTGTTGCCAAAGAAACTGGAACCTTTGAAGCGAAAAGACATCTGGGCTGCATTGGGGAGTGCTGGCAGCATACCAGGCATGGATGGAGGGTCAGGACCAACACTGGATAACAAGGGATCATCAGAAAGCAGTGATGAGGACAACGTATAGGCTGTGGGAAAGGTTGATGCAAGTGCTGATAAATCCAAAATATGCCCTGCTTCATCCCTTTTCAAAATTCTCATGCATCTTATTATGAAACAACTCGCCGTATCACCAGTGCTATCTTGAGTAGCCCCCCTATATACACAAGACTATAAAACTACAAAAAAGTGACCGAACACGGACTTATGAATGAATTTGTAACTTCTGATGCAAGCAATGGTAGATGACTGTATATGTTCATATTCTAGGTCACAACATCCGCACGAACATGCCACCAGACGATAAACAATGCAAACCAGACACCCGCCACAGCAGGTGTCTGGTTCTATATTTAAGTATTTAATATTTAAGGTATGTAATTTTCATGTACCCAACAGCACAAAAAGAGCAGCGAAAGCTGCTCTTTTTGTGCTGCTTTCAATGTCTCTACTGACTGCTTTAATTTTTCTAGGTGATGGCCTGGTCCCAGGCCCCAAACAAGACCATGCCAAATGATGAGACCCAACTGGTGGGGCCCAAACAGCAACACATGAACCCAAAACACACCAAACACAAACCCATGCCAAATGAACCCACACCAAACAAAACAGCGCCAAACAAAACCAAGCCAAGCAAAAACCCAATGCGACACAAACGCAAGAGGTGGCTATGTGCCGAATGAGTGGCCACACAAACCACACACCCACCGCAGCTGCAGTGGGTGTGTGGTTTTATATAAGGTAAGTGTACCCTGAACGGCACAAAAAGAGCAGCAGATGCTGCTCTTTTTGCACTGATTTCAATTTTTAGCTAACATTATTTATTATTCTAGGCTATCGTCTGAACCACAAACAGCAACATGAAGACCCACTGAATGAATGCTCCCCCCCCCCCCAGAAATGACAATGCCCCCCCAAAACAAGTGTGAATGAAACCCGCCAATGACGACCAGCCAAGGAACACAGCAGACAAAACCCAGGAACAAAAACCCATGACACAAGCAAGACCACGGGACCCCCAGACAAAGCACACACCCACTTTGGTGGGTGTATGCTGATTTTAAGGTACAAGGCATCAAAGGCACAACCCACCATGTTAGGCTTGAGGAATGAAGCTAGATGGGAGGTTGGTCTACCTCAGGTTTTTTTTTTTCCTTTTTTACTAACATTTTCGTCTGAACCCACAACCCCCACCAACCCCTAATCAAGAGCCACGACCCTGCCAAACAAACCCATGAATGGTAATGAATTGAAAACATGATGCAGAACCGCAGAGTTCCAACAGAACTCACCACACCCAACCAGTGAACTGGTGAAAGAGAACAGGCCAGACCACACCTGCGAAACACACCAGTTGCTGACCAGCCCCATATGCAAATGATGTGACCACGCCAAAATGAGTACCCCACACCTGCCTTGGCGGGTGTGGGATACCACAAGGTATTTTTTTAAAATTTTCTATATGTACAGTGATGCAAAAGGAGCAGTGCAAGCTGCTCCTTTTGCATCATTTCAAACTTTTTTACTAACATAAGTTATTATTCTAGGATGCAATTTGAAGATCCCAAAATGATGACACCCCAATGGACACCCACAATCCGTCCAAATGACCTGCCTAACAGTGAACTGCCAAGGCACGCCCCCCCCCAAAACGGTGGCTGGTGAGCTGGCCAAATCCCGGTCCAAGCCCCCAAGGCAGCAATGCCTGGTACCACACCTGCTGAGGGGGGTGTGGTACAAAGGTGTGTCTTTTTTTTAATTCTAGGTTATCATACAATAGATACTGCCCGCAACATCCCCCCCCTTCGAAAACTGGCCGAACCCCCGATGAAGCAAGGGAAGGTACCACACACCTGCCCAAGTGGGTGTGGTGCTACTAGATATATATATATGTATTTAAATTTCTATGGATGGTAACCACACCTGCCCAAGTGGCTGTGGTGTTTTTTTTTGTTTTTTTTTGGATTTCTATGGACAGTACCACACACCTGCTAGAGCGGGTGTGTGGTGCTACCATTTTTAAATAAATAAACAAGTCATGAAACACAGGACTGCTGAATGAAACCCCATTGACCCTGGGTAGCCTATGCATAATATAGTGATAATAAATAAATAATTATAAATGGATCACATTATCCCTGATAAGCCCATATGGCCCACTGCAAGTCTGAGATTCTCCAAGTCCCAGTTTCAGCCAATTTTCGGCCATTTTGGCCAATTCTGGGCCAGGAGGTGAAATCATAAAAATGGCCATTTTGGCCGAAATAGTGATGGGACCTACTTAGGTACCATTATCTGCCCCAGAAGTGGTACCTAACTAGGTAGGCTTAGATGACTGACCAAGGTGCATCCTTGGTGGAATCATAATTCTGAGAGAGATGTCTCTCATTATAAATGTCTTCCCCATCTATGGACCAGTGTCCAAAGAATTGGAAGTGTCATTGGCTATTGGTGAACACGAGAGTCCACTTCTTGTACATGAAGAAGTGTGCAACACTCTTGTTGGCTAAACAAGAAAACATTGGTTCATTCCTCATAAACCACATGTAGAAATACTGACATACCACTTGTTTTGGACAACTGGTAATTCAAAGCCCTCTCAAGACTCTCACAAGTGTCAAAGTGAGGAATAGAGATCCCAGCAAGAGAGTAGTGGAGGGTCAATAACTGGGGAGAGGGTATGAGGTCACCAGCTTCATTTTCCCACATCATTGGAATGCTTGAACCACTGGAAGGCAGACAGCTAGCCTCACTACTGAGAGTGGGGGTGGAAGTCAGGCCTTACCCAGCACCAGCCAGTCCACCACTCTCACTGCGGTTTGTGGCAAGAGGGGTGGACTTTGCATGGTGTGCACTGCAGTGCTCATGTCGATGAGTGGGGGGAAGATGACTGGAAGATGAAGGTGTAATATGCATCTGGTCTGCTGGCAGATTATGTCACTGGAACTATATTACCCCTCATCCAGATCTGAAGAGTCTAATATACAGTACTCTGGGCCAGAAGTATGCCAACAAAGTTATTAAGTTGCGAATGAGATCAAAAGAATTATATACATATTAAGCATTATCAGCACATAAACAACTTAAAATTCAGGTCTGGACAAAATCACAGAGAGGCAATGGATGCATGCAAGCAAAATCAATAGGGTCCTTGGGGTCAATATCCATAGGCCCAGTTGGATCTGAAATTTCTGGAGGCTGGTCATTTGTCTGGGGTCATTTGGTGGAAGTAGATGTCAAGCCATCTCCGGGTAGTGCACATTTTAGGGAGGTGGAAGTATTGAGTGAGGAGTTGGATGTTGCACTTGAGAAGGCAGGTGTCCCCTTCTTGGTAAATTTGGGATATACTTGGGCCAATGATCCAGTAGTCCCTGACAATCCAGTAGTCCCCGATGATCCAGTGGTCCCCGATGATCCAGTGGTCCCTGACAATCCAGCAGTCTCCGACAATCCAATGGTGCCTGATGATCTAGCAGTACCTTAAGGCCCAGTAGTACCCAACAACCCAGTGGTGCCCAATGATATAGTAGTCCCCAATGATCCAGAAGGAATTAGAGGACCTGAGGTGGAAGTGGCAGGTGATGCCCACATTAGCCATAGATCCTTGCAGGTAGAAGGTGGCTTCAAAACAGGGATAGGTTGTTTGAGGACCTTGGGAAAATGACCAAAAGCTTCAGTGAAGAATGTGCATTCTTCTGGTGCCTTCACGATTTCACCCAGAGACTTCAACACATACATTCCCCATGTGGTCATCATAAAAAATTTCTGTACTTTCTGATGGTTTAATTGTTTAAAAGCTGTGTGGCTTGAGCATCAGTAAGATGGAAAATGTGTGTAGCATAAATAATGTACCCCAGGAGTCCAGTACAGCCTCATCCTTGGGAAAGACTCAACAGATGGCTAGGGAGTTGCCCTTGTTCACATTTGTTATGCCAGCAGGGATGGTAGGATATAATCCAACAATGCAGTTCAAAGCATCCTCAAGTGAATCGTCTGTGACCTCAATGATGATCGCAGCAGTCTTCCAGGTTACAACCCTCAGTGTTGATTCAAAACAGAAAACTGGAAGAAATAGCTCACAGATTGGTGAGACCAAACCAAGGCCAGTTGGACATTGGCTAACATGAAGAATGTGACTAAATTAATGAATCCTCTGCTTGTAATATAGTGTATTACATAATTAAGTTAGGACTCAAAAGTCATGTATATACGGCAGTTGCCAAGATGAATCAAGCTAACCTTTGCCCGGACCTCTATGCCTTGCAAGAACTGTGAACCCTCTTGTCTCTGTCTTTGGCCTGCCTATCTGGCTATCTGGTTGGCTTGCTAGTAGCCATTAATCACTAGCTGGGTCCTTCCTCTGGCCCCTGCAGTTGTCTGTCCCTGGACAACCTGCACAGCAGTAAGTAGAGCATCTTCTCTACTTGCTGACCCCTCCTTCTCCTTAGGTAGTGACTGTGCCACTTGGCCAGTCACTACTTCTTTATGCCCTTCAACATTCCTCCCACTCCTTCACAACCTTTTTTCCTGTGTCCAGGGCAAAGCCAGTGCTTAGCCCTGTTTGCAGCTCCCCCACCTGAAGCCAGTGCTAAGGGTGGTGTGATTACCCCTTCTCCTATTCTCCCTATTCCTACTCCCTCCCCTGTCAACTCCACTTTGTCCAAGTACGACAACAGGTGCCCTCCTGAACTGGGAGGCACTTTGTTACACTGGTTCCCTCTAGCCGACAAAGTGGTCGAACCAACACTCTCCCCTCCATACACTTCCTCTGCTGTCTACTCTGTCAGGAAGTGGGGGCCTAGCCAGCCCAGGAGCTCTCCTCTCTCCTTCTCTGCACCATCCCAGGAGACTGTCATCTATCATCCCACAACCCACGAGTGTACCTTCATCCCTCCCCACCTCTGCTCTCCACACACCAGTTCCAGGAGATCCTCAGGCATCTAGATCAGCCTAGGGATGGGTACTCCCCCTTATCCTCAGGGCCTCCCCTCACGACATATCAGTTCCTTGTCACCTGGGCCAGCCCCATACTCAGGGAGTGCCCCTCCTCTTACTTCCTATTTGATGAGGACCTGGGTGGATGGTATATGGATAGAAGGTGGATGGTTGCTGTTCAGCTGGCTTTAGAGAAGCTCCAGGCAGTCATTAGGGATACTCTAGCCCTTGTATCCCCAGATGGCCCAGGATTCCTAATAGATCCTAATTTGGAATTATCTGAGAAGCTATGGAGGGCTAGAGATTTAAGGGAACTAAGGACAGCTGACAAGCTGCTCAAGCTTCAAGTTCAGTTGGCCTTTGCCCGCCTTGAGAAGCTGGAGAGGCTGCATAAGGGTCTCAGTTGGGCTTCTCCCCTGGTCCCCAAGAGCTCTTTCGTCCTCCCCTTGGAGCCATGTGGAAGTCTACAGGTGGCCTGGAAAGCCCCAGCTCAGGAACGTTCACCTAGGAGCAGACTATGCCCCCTCAGACTGGTGCAAGGTGGCAAGCAGCTAGGGACTACTCCTAGTGGAGGAATTCCTGAGCCACCTGGACCAGCAGGAAGGTTCCCTGGACCCCCAATTCCCCTGGCATGTCTCCTCCTCCCTATTCTGCAGCCCCTATGCACAAGGATCCCCCCTCCCATCATCAATATCATCCAGGAATCCACACAGCTGCAGGATCTTGGAGGACAGCCATCTCCTTCTCTTCCTCACCCCAGTCATTTGGGAGCCTCCATATTCTGCCTCATCATCATTCTCCCCAGAATACCCCTAACAGAGGCTCCCCCATGACCCCAAGCACAAGTGGATTGGATGAGTATTGCAGGCCTAGTGGTCATGCCCTCCTCATCCCTTTCCAATATGGCCTTTCCCATTCCCCTTCCTGGAAATGGCCTCTAATTGCCCCAGTAGTGCATCCAGAATGTGCCCCTGCACCTCATGATCACCAGGAGGGCCTTTTCTGGACAATCTGGCAAGAATTACCAGCCCAGCAGGTGCATGACCCTGGGGGGCCCTGAAATCCATTCCCCCTTCTCCCAGTGAATTCTCTGCATATCCCCTTGCCTTCATACTTGATTGGAAACCCCCAATTGTGGCCTTCCAATAGCCCACTTTCAAGATGATTGGCTGGAGATTACAGGAGAACTCATCATTTTACTGGAAGTCCTTGCACCCCCTCCTCATCCCCTTGTATATGGGCCCCACTCCTCTCTCCATCACTATTGTACATTCAACAGAAATATACAGTCTTCCAACAAGCCCAAGTACATTGGCCAAATCTTTGAGGATAAGCCTGCATCCATTCTGGAATTGAGTTCGGTTTCCAGAGTGACCCCAAGGAGGGCACTTCTGCAAGTCTAGATCACATGATTCCAGAAGCAAATGCGGCAATTTGCACAGTACTCACAGTGGTGCTCTGAGGAGTCTAGGACATGTGACCCCGGAAGCAAATGCGGCAGCTTGCACAACATTGTCAGTGTCACTCTGAGGAGTCTTGATTACATAATTCCAGAAGCAAATGTGGCAATTTGTGCGGTACTCACAGTGCCGCTCTGAAGACTCTTGATTACATAATTCCAGAACTGTAACCTCGCTCTGCAGTCCAAATCACTTGATCCTGGAATCAAATTGGACTACTTCCTCAAGGGATGAACTACATAATGCAACAACACATACATTCCTAATCTATGGAGCACATTTCTACAAGGCTTCCAATTTCATGCCCTCTGTCCATATTCCTTCCATTGTAAACATCTCTCTTGGCAAACCATGGGGACCCCTTCCATTCCTTCACTCAATTCTCCCTGAGTTCTCCACCTATTGCCATGCAATTATATCCCACAGAAAGCTATGCTTTCCATCTTCGCATTTGGCCTATCTCCAGGTTGATGGGACAAATATTGAGAGCTTGGCAGTGCATATTTAAATGGGTCTCCTTTGGGCACTAGTCTTCCCATATCTCCTCCAATTCATGGCCAATTTGGGTGATCTCAGATATCATGGATATGCGAAATTTGGGCCTTCCATAATCAATTTATTTTGGAGATTTTGGCCCAGCCATTGTGGAGTAAAGAAGCACTCTTCTCCTCACCAAAGCACATTGGAAGCCCCCTGCCAATTTGCCTGTATCCACCTCAATTCCTAATGGATTTAGATGATTTAAATTTCCATGGAAGTGTCAAATCAAAGGCTTCCATAATTGATTTTGATCTTGGAATTTGGAGCTCCCATTGCGGAATAGTGGGACATTTTCCCCTCACTTTAGGCTCAATTGGACTCCCCCACCAGTTCTGCCATATCTTCTTCAATTCTGGCCCAATTTACATGTTTTCAATTTTCATGGGTACATCTGCTTCATCTCCACATATGTCCATATAGGCGAAGGCTTTGGTGCAGCTATTGGAACAATGTTGAACATTCTCTCCACCACCTCTCCTCCCTTTGCCCAAATCCTATTCCCCTTCCATCTCTACCAAATTTTAATGGATTTTTCTCATTCCAAAAGCAAAATATGGTCATTCCCTTTCCCAAAAGAACTTTTTTTCTTTCTTTTCTTCCCCCTTTGGCCATCCCCAATTCTTGGACTGTCAAGCTAGTGCTTCAGTCCATGAATTTCAAAATCCCTCCTCTAGATCTCTTTCCCCAGGTCTACCCCTATACCACATCACTCCCAAATGGTCTTATCCAATTCCTCAACACCCCCACTTCATTAGGCCCCCCCAAATCATATTCCACCCACCAAACCCCAGAAATATGCCCCTATCCCAGCATTATGGATACTCTGGGAAAGATTTCTTTTGGTGTGGAAGGAAATCAACACCAAAAAAAATGGGGGGCAGTAGGGGGTACCTAGTAGTATGAGGGGCCAAGGGAAAGGAAGGAATTGTCCTATGCACCTCCAGGATGGGAATACAACTACAGGCCCCTGGCTGTAAGGCAGACTTAGGCAGGATGGGACATCCTGCAATAGGCAAGCTTCCCAGGAATGGAAGCTATCTCCCAGGTGTGGGCCTCTTCAGGGAATGTGGCCCCAGCCTCAGGGACCTCTCCTGTGGCCATGGCCATGGCCTCAGCACTAGCCCTTGCCAGAGCCTCACCTCAGCTGTGGCTGCCACCTCTGTATCACTGTGGCCCTTGCAGCCCATCACTATGTCAGGCACAGCTGCTTCTAGGGCCACAGCCACCTCCACCAGATACAGTGGCAGGCCAGCCCCCTTGATGCTACAGCTAGCCCCAGGCTATGGACTGCAGCCTAACCCCCCTTATGCAGTCCAGCCTGTATGGCATCTTGGCCCTCCTCCCTGGCCTTGCCCTGTGGCCCAACCCATCCTTATCGCCTGGCCAGGATGTGGTGCCTACCTATGTGGCCCCTAGCATAGCCTTGCTCCTTGTGACCTTGCCTTTGCCATGGCCTGGCCTCTTGCCATGGCCTTTCCCCTTGCCATGGCCTGGCCTCTCACTATGGCCTTGCCTCCTGCTATGGCCTGGCCTCCTGCTACAGCCTTGCCCCTCACCATAGCCCTGTCCCTTGCCATGGCCTTCCTCCCTGTGGCTTCACCCTTCCCTGTGGCCTTGCCCTTCCCCATGGCCTAGTCCTCCCTAAGGCCTTGCCTGACCCAGCCTTCCTCTGCACATGGGCTGTGGGACTGCACAGCATGGTAATCCTTAGTCCCACCAAAGACTTTGCCCACCCACCCACCCAGTCTTTGGTGTTCTATCCATGACTATCCAATGCCATCAAGCCTGGGGGGCAGCAGCCATGGTTTATAAGGATTGCCCCCCAATCAACCATGCATGCTTTATCAAATGCACAACTTGACAATGTCCTTCATCTCATTGACTCCAAGCACTCTGCCCACAAAATCTCCTCCATTACTGGTCTTCACACTTCTACTATCACCCGTGTCTGGTCCAAACACTGCCCCCATGTTTCCAAGTCCTCTGGTGGTTGTCCATCAAAGCTTTCCCCCACTGATGTCCACCATGCCATCCATCTTATCCACACTGGGAAGGCTACCACTGCCACCCATGTTGCCCATTCCCTCCAATCCATCACCAACCAGTCACTCTCCAATGAAACAGTCTGCCACCATCTGAAGAGTGCTGGTTTAAAGGCTGTGGTGAAGAAGAAATGTCCCCTGCTCTCCCAGTGCCACAAGCATGAGAGACTGGACTTCACCCTAAGCCATAAGGACTGGACTGTGGATGACTGGAAGTGTGTTGTGTGGTCTGATGAGACCAAAATTAATCACCTGGGCTCTGATGGGCTCTGATGGGTGTGGAAAAAGGCTGGGGAGGGCCTCTCTGATCGTCTGGTGGAAGGGACTCTGAAGTTTGGTGGTGGTTCCTTGATGATGTGGGGGTGTATGACATGGGAGGGGCCTGGATACACATGCAAGATCGATGGCAAGATGGATGCCAACCTCTACTGCCAAATTCTGGAGGACAAACTCCAAGGATCCCTCGAATTTTACAACAAATCACCTGGCAATGTGGTTTTCCAGCAGGACAATGACCCCAAATGCACCAGAAAAAGGGCCCAAGCCTGGTTCAAAGACCATGGTTTCAATGTCATGAAGTGGCCTGCCCAGTCCTCAGACCTCAATCCAATTGAACACCTCTGGCATCACATAAAAACAAAGCTTGGAGGGTATGAAGAACCCCCCAAAGGCATCCATGAGCTATGGGAGTGAGTAGAGGCAGAGTGGGAGAAGATTGAAGCAGGGGTGTGTCAAAATTTGATAGAAAGTATGCCTAGGAGGGTGGAAGCAGTGTGGAAGGCAAAGGGGGGGTACACAAAATACTGAACTGTAATGATTTGTGTCACAATTTCATGTGCCACAAAACTGTTGCAATGATATAGGTGGCTTGTTAAGGGCATATCTCTGTCAAATATTGATGGATTGCTATGAAATTTGGCACATGTGTAGACAAGAAGCATATACATCTTTAACATATTTTTTCAAATTTTTTAAATGGCTGGCTGGGGAGGTATAAACAAAGAGAGTCAAAAGTGGCAAACATTGCAACAGTTTTGTGGGTCACTGTATGTCCAGGTGCTCAGTTGAGACTTTTGGAGTCCAAACTGGGGGGCACTGTAATATAGTGTATTACGTAATTAAGTTAGGACTCAAAAGTCATGTATATATGGCAGTTGCCAAGATGAATCAAGCTAACCTTTGCCCGGACCTCTATGCCTTGCAAGAACTGTGAACCCTCTTGTCTCTGTCTTTGGCCTGCCTATCTGGCTATCTGGTTGGCTTGCTAGTAGCCATTAATCACTAGCTGGGTCCTCCCTCTGGCCCCTGCAGTTGTCTGTCCCTGGACAATCTGCACAGCAGTAAGTAGAGCATCTTCTCTACTTGCTGACCCCTCCTTCTCCTTAGGTAGTGACTGTGCCACTTGGCCAGTCACTACTTCTTTATGCCCTTCACCATTCCTCCCACTCCTTCACAACCTTTTCTCCTGTGTCCAGGGCAAAGCCAGTGCTTAGCCCTGTTTGCAGCTCCCCCACCTGAAGCCAGTGCTAAGGGTGGTGTGATTACCCCTTCTCCTATTCTCCCTATTCCTACTCCCTCCCCTGTCAACTCCACTTTGTCCAAGTACGACAACAGGTGCCCTCCTGAACTGGGAGGCACTTTGTTACACTGCTGAGCAAGGTCATCTGGTTGTTGACCCAGTTGGACAGTTGCCATCACTCAGAGGTGTAAGGAATTCCTGAGAGCATGAAGCATCTGCTCATGTTGACAGGAGGTGGGGACATTGCAGAGTTGGCAGGTTAAGTCCAACAACAGAAAATCAAGGGGAGGATAAATCTCTATCTTTGCATTCAAAAATCCACAAAGTCAAGATGAAAAAGAGATATGGAGTGCAAGCTCATATCCAATCTTTGATCTTGGATTGGTGGATGCCAATTCCAAGATTCTGAGAAAGCTTGTATTTCAACTTTGGAGTCACTTTGCCAATATGGGACTTGGAATTTGGATATGATGTCATCCTCCAAAATACAGTAAATTTGTGTGGAGGATTTCTCCTCAATAATGCACTGTAGTGACAAGGGGGTTGTTTAATCACCTCCCCTAGTTGCCTCCTAGGGCTGCCTTTTAGGCCATTTACAATATCTGTAAAAATGGACATTCACATTTTTGTAGCATCATCGTGCCAGAATGGCTGTGCCATTTGGTCCCACTTTTAAATACAGGATGACAGACCCCAGCCAATTCAAAGGAAGAACCATTTTCATACATAGTCCTTATTCCTGCACAAGTTTGTATGTTTACTTACTAGTACAAGACCACCCTCAGTGCCTACCAGCAGCCAGATGTGGTATATAAACAAGATTTTCCCTCCTGTTTTTAAATATGTTGATAATTCCCCAGGTCCACCTATCAGTTTGGGAGGCTCTGAGTGAGCCCCAGGGGTGTGAAATGTTGATGATTGAATCTCCACCATCATAAATTTAATGTATTTAATGAATTTCTTCATGCCTGTCATTCAGCTGCCACCAAATATGTGCCATTCAAAGCAGCAGAAAGGCAGTGCCAGTCCAAAGAAAAACAACACCTTTGAGAGGATTTGGACCTCACCACCAGATGGTTAGTGGAGAGGCCCCTGCAATTTAGACCTGTGCTTTTGGGCTCTTATTACAATTAAATATGACAAAGAGTTTATTGTTCTATCCAGGGAGGTTACATGAATGAGAGTGGGCTAGACAGTGTCAAGGATATCCTGCAAATGATCCTTCAAGTCTTCCAGTTTGGACTCTGCTTTGTCCTTCCATCTCATGGCTACAGTTAGCTCCTGCTCTTTCTCCTGAAGATGCATTGTCAAAGTGGCGATCTTATTATGCATCTCTTCACAAGACATCGAGGAAGACAGCAGAGAGGTAGAGGGAGAGAGGGAGAGGGGTGTCATTGGAGAGGTGGGTATACAATAGGGTGATGCCAGTTGTGATGATGATGTTGATGGGTGTGGGATCAGATCAGAGTTGATGGATGTTTCAGCAGTATCACCAGTATTTGGAGGTGCAACAATTCTGGACCCAAGCTAAAGATAAAAGAAAGTATTTAGAGGAGAGATATGAACAAATCAAATTGAAATTTACCCCAGAATGCACACTTCTGGACAGTACCAGAGCATGAGTAGAAGCCCTGGCCATGAGTGTGCAATGTTTTTGAGAACAAATGTTGGGCTAATCCAATCTTTCAACAATTGAGAATCCAAAAAAAGAAGATGCTTTCTATGCACCTTCTATATCCACATGAGTGCAATGGCAGAGAACTTTGCCATTCATGCAGTGTATGTACAATTTGGGCCAAGGGGGAGGTTGGGACATTGTCATGAGATATTGGGAATTGCCGATAGTCTTTCATTCAGCTCTCTTGCTAAACAGACACTGCAGCTTGTCTCCAGTGTACATTTTCTTGAGATCCTGGGCACTTTGAAGATCTTCCTCCACTCCTACCTGTCTCACCAAATGGACTCTGTAGCTTGTCTTCAGTGCACATTTTCGAGACTCATCATTCATCATTCTCAAGACTTATCATTCATTGTTCTCAAGACTTATCTTCTCATGATCTGACATTATTCTCTCAATCTGCCACCTTCTATCCTCTTAAGGACTTACGCCCCCTATCTCTTGTTAAATGGACATTGCAGCTCATCTCCAGTGCATGTTTTCTTGGGACATTCTTGGTCTTTTCTTGAGGATCTCATCCCACTCCCACCAGTCTTGCTGAATGGACTCTGCAGCTTGTCTCCAGTGCATGTTTTCTAGACTTGGCTTCTCTTAATTTGCCATCATCTTTCCTCTTGAGGACTTAGGTGCCATCAATTGCTATCTCTTGTTAAATGCACACTGCAGGTTGCCTCTAGTGCACATTTCTTGAGGATCTACCCCTACTAGTCTTGTTCATCCTCACCGTATGTTTCCTTGATCTGGGCTGTCTACATAATGATATCAAGCATGCTGGCCAGCCAAAAGAGGAGAAGGCAATGGGGGGCGAAAAAGTCTCAAGTTGAGGCAGCAGGAAGGGAACACACTGATGAGCTGGCAGAGCCATCATCATGGGCTTGTAAAACACAATGTACAAATTGCTCTTCACATACTGGCTCCTCTGTTGGGGAGACCAATTCTGCACTCAACATGGATTCTCCTGGCTTTGGCTTAGATCTGTCTGCATTATCTCTTGCTTCTGGTTCACCATCCCCCTTACTGCCACCTCATGCTGAGCGGTCTGAGTTCCTCAGTCATCAGCCTCTTGACATCATTTATGAGCCTGATCATCTCACAGCCAAAATACAGCTATTGGATGATAGGCAATCTCACCATGCTTGTCATAGACATGCTCAAGCACAGCAGTGGAACAATGAGGTGCTCCCATCCCTAATTTGCCCATTCATGAAGGCAACATGGAAATGATTTTCAGCAGCCTCTGGGAGTTGGACACCATGTAAATGTAGTGGAAAGGTTTCTCATCTTGGGGTGTTGTGTGTCTCCATGGAATGGCTAGAGGACAATGTCCTAGAGGTGTGTGCATGCCATTCTGCTGCTGTCCAGCTCATTGAGCATGGGTACTCCCCATGCACACCTCTTCACCCTACACTGGCTGTCAGCCTTGATATGCTGGAATTTGCTGCCACTCTACTTCTTCACATAGCCCCCAATGAAAGGGCATGGGCAGAAACCATAGTTGTGTACCTTAAGGCTTGTGGGCATGAATTTGCCACTGGGGACTCATTTTGCTGATGCTTTGCAAATGCGCCTGCTTACTATCAGCTGGTTGTTCACTTGGTTAATGGGGGAGATGCCAACAGTCTTGGATGAGGCAATGCCTGTCAATGAGTGAGCATACCCTAGTGCTAATGCAGAGGCACCAAACAATTGTATGGCTGCCTGGCATAGTGCTTCTGATAGCATATCATGACCACATGAATACTTAAGATCAAGGTGTCCCCTTTGTTTTGGAGGGAATCATACAGACTCTTCTAACAGGATGTAAGTAGAGGAGTGCTTCTTAGTCCCTTTGTTTTTGCTTCTAACTAGCTTAATCATACAGTGTGCAGCTAATAGTCTGTATTGATGGAAATTTCCAGCTGAAACAAATGCATGATGAAGACTGGAGATGTGGCCATGAGGGGGAGACTGGGACATGCAATCCTGCTGTTATGTCACCAACATCAATCATCTTGTTGAGGGAATATCTCAAGGAATGGGAGAAGAGAATACTGCATGTCCAGGAACTGAAATCATTGCACTCTGGGCAGAAATGCAGGGCTAAAGAGTCTGTTGAGGATGACACAGGAGACCCTCAAGAAGCTGATGAAGTGGAGCAGGGACTATATGGCCCCAACTTGACATATGATGCATGCCAAGAATCATTTATTGCAGCTGATGAAGATCATATAAAGGCATCTATGCAATACTTTGAAGATACTGGCATGATGGCTCTCCTGTCATCATGATATGCCACTTTTTTCAGCAAGCATGTGGACTGCAGGAGAAAGCAGTTCTATGTGTTCGCACTGATGCAGAGACTATTGGATTACCTCCCCAGTCACTGGAGAGTTGGCACCTTGTATGATATCAGTTGTCAAATGGATCAGTCTCTCAAAAAGTGGAATTTTATGCCAGAATGGCAGCCATGTCTTGAGTGGGGTGTATCTATATTCCATGCCTATGGCCATCAATGGGGCTGTCAGCTCTGGTACCATCCACAAAAGTCCGAGCTCTGGGGTCTGTCAGATGGTGAAGGTTGTGAGAGATTTTGGAGCAAGCTTTGGAAACTCATCCCAGGCTTGCAGGTGATGGGCTATCACCATCATATGTTCATCTTGGACCTTCAAGTTGAACATATTGATGGAGGCAAGCAAATGGGAATGGGCAAGTGGCTGCAAGATTGTGTTGACCATGCACAGATGCACCTAGAAGAAGCTGAAAAGAAGCTTGGTGATTGTTGTTCAAGCTACCTACTTGACCAGTTCAAGGCCCAATGAGAATATCACAGTCAGCCCATCTCACAACAATCTCAGACAAAGGGAGCACATGCCATTGACCAAATCATGTCCCTGAATGCAACTCTTGATGCTCAGAGAGAAAATCTGAAGGATGTCATTGCAGAGGGGAATGGTTTAGTACAAGATGATTCCTCTGTGAGTATATTGGTGCAGGTGGAGTGGCAGGAGAAAGTAAGGGCCCTGAAGGGTACTATCCAATGTCTAGAGAATGTGATCACAAAGAAGACAGAGGAGCTACGGTTGTCTGATTGAGCCTCTGCTGCCAAGTTGACAAAGCTCAAGAAAGATAAATGGGTCAATCTACAACTTAACCTCCATGTGTTGTGTGAGCAGCTTCTCCGGAAGCTATGAGCTAGAAATTTTGAGCTTGTGACATTGGATCGTGCTAACTCAAGTCGTATACTGGACCAGAAGACCAAGGCCCATGTTGAGAAGGCAGTCAAGGGACAGTCAGGTGGAATTGAGGCAACTGTGAAGAAGTACAACAGATGGCTGAAGGAACTAGCAGGACTGCGAGGAAAAGGGGGGATCTGCAAAGATGCCTACATTCCCCCATTGCTCTCTATGGAGGGCCTGTATAAACTTGATGTAGATCAAGATATCTGGGAAGACTCTAGGGGTGATATGGCAGATTTCCCTGATGGAGTTGTGCCCCCATGGCTAGCCAACCCCTCAGTGAAAGAAGGTATCTGACTTTCTCAGGAGGTGGCCAGCTGTCATGAGGAATTGGAGTGATGCAAGGCTGAGCATGCAAATCTTTGGATGTGGTTTGCAGAGGAATATTCAGCAGCAAATAATGTGTTCATGGGGTCTGAGGATGAAGAGGTTTCCTATTTTGCTCTTATCAGGGTGCACCAGCTATATGATTGGATGATGGCATGGAAAAAGTACATGGTCCATGTCCCAACTGTGTCTGGAATGTCTGTCCCCAATATGTGTGCACCTTTGCCACTGCAACAGCACTGCCAAATCTGTGACTGTGTTCTGGCCCTTGAGTTTCAGGATGTTCTACAGTTGTGCAGTTGCCAATCCAGAGGATCAGATGACCCCAATGCAAGCTCTGATGATTCAGAGACTGGAGAGTTAGAGGAATTTTTTGAAGTTGAAGAGGTGGGTTTCATTGCTGCTATAGACCAAGCTATATTAGAGGATGAAGAATGATACTTCACTAATGTTTAACCTTAAATAAATTAACACATCCTTTGAGATTGGCATTAAAAATATCCTCAAGTTTGAAATTATGAGAAGTCTCTAGTGATACTAGGCCTTGTGAAAATATGGGAGTTCACTACTTTGATCTCAAATTGACATCAAAAATCCTCAAATGTGGCTTGTATGGTCATCAAATGCCCTTTTGATCAATATTTGATGTCAAACAGTTTTCTGCCCTACTAGGTACCATATTGACATCAATTTGACATACCTTTTGAGGTCTACCCAAGTGGCTGACCAGGCTGGTAGTGGCAGGAGCAGGAGGAACTTCAATGATGAGAGCAGGAAGGTTCTCAACAACAGCCTTGGAGATCACCTCGACTTCAGCCATCAGGGTTTCATGAGATGAGGCATTAGTCTGAAGGCAAGTCACTAGGTTCTGGAGTATAATGTTCTGTTGCTCCAACTGCTCATACCATTGTTGTTGTGCCTCCATCATTTGATGAAGGCCTACTCCAGCATTGCCAAAGACAGAGAAAGCATCAGCAGGGATTTCATCCATGAGGAGAGGAGGTAGAAGGGATAAGGAAGATGTTTGTGGGGTCAAGGAGATGAGTTTTGATCTTCTGTCAGGGCAACACTGCCATCAAAGCCACAAACAGAAAGAGGAAAGAGATTAATTAACCACATGCTATTGCAGTGGAATCCTGAGTATACACCACACAACAAGGGACACACAAGTCTTGCTCCTATCACAGTGGGAATCCTGAGAGATCAAAACTGGTGATCCCCCAACTGTGAAGGGCTATAAGTACTACTTCCTGCACACAGCCACCACAGCCCATCAGTCAGCCTCCACAGCCACCATCACTAAGCCTCACTAAGCTGATGCAGCCATGTTATGTGCACCTCCACATGGCTCTCCCCTAACTTCCATATGCATCCACCTTGGTCAGCCACTTGGGCTGACCTTAATAGGCAGGATAAATCCCTCATCTAGTCAGCCTAAGAGGCCTGTTTTTTCTTTGATGTCAATTGACAATCCTCAAATGGACCTTACAGGAAATTGGATGGGACCTAATATCAATGCTACATGGATCACTGAATGGCTGATCGGGAAGGTGTTGGAAAACCCGGAGGATGCCATTTAGAGGGTCAGTGGGCAATATGGGATTATCGGTGATAGTCACAATTATGTATAATGCACCTCGGTCAGCCGGTTATGACACCTACCTTAGGTCAAAAAATGAGGCATTTTTAATACCTAACTAGGTCCCAAGCAATATGGAACATAATTGGGTCCAACTCAGGGTCTTTGATACCCGGTGGCTTACAGTCTTTGGGCCAACTGTGCCCAACTTGGGCCCATTTGTGGCTACCTTGGGCCCAACTTGGGGAACTTGCACACTTGAACGGCAGATCCTTAAACCTCACTAGAAACCTAACATTCATGTTGAAAACTTAGAACACTATTAACGATGACAAGAGCAATGTATTATGATAGGAATGGAATGATATGGACATGAGTAGTCTCGTATCTACAAGAGCCCAGCACCATTTCCTGCCCAAGTAGCAAAGCTCATTTGAAGTGCATCAAAGTCTGCAGCACTGAGATGAACCTGCGCACTGGGCAGTGAAAATGAGGCTGCAAGGGTCCATTCGGGTGAGTGCTCATCATGTCAGGACCAGAGTTGGGAGTGGAAGATGATGCTGAGCTATCCCTAAGAACTTGTATAGGTGGAGACGTAGACGTAGGGAAATTATCCAAGGGTGTCGAGGCCCCTGAGTTCGTCGAATATGTTGGCATCCTATGTAGTTGCGCGACCTGGCTGTTGACCAAAGGTACTGTGGCTCCCACATGGCTTGATGCAGAAGTTGTCGCGAGAAAAGGTGGAGGGCTCTGGTTAGCCTGAGCACGGATGAGCGAGTTGGGAGAAAGAGGAGTTGGCGACTTGTCGAGTTCGTCTGGAATTGTAGATGTCGATCTTCTTGGGAGTCGTAACTTCCTTCTCCTTCTCACTGGCCTCTCATCCTCCTCTACGTCACTGTCATGCTCCCCAGCATCCTCAGCCGCATGACCAGGCCCAATTCCTGTAGAGTCCCGACTTCTACCCAATTCACTATACTTCCATTTCCCCATTGTGCTCTCCACATTCTCCTCCCGGACTTCATCCAGAACTGGACTGTTGATTCCTTCTCCCCCCAGCGTGGCACCCCCAGACCAGTCGTTCGAAGCTCTAGCACGATCTACACTCCCGATGGTATGCTGGACTCGCCCACGGTGATCGATCATGACCGGCAACATGGACTCATCGGAGTCGAGAGGAGACTCTGGGAGTTCTTCTAGGCGGATCTGACGATCTTCAGGATGAGTAAAGGCCTCGTACATCTTGTTCCAGTGGGACGTTCGGTACTTATCGGCTATCCAACTCCCTAAGAGTGGGAATTCATCCACAGTAGGAAGCCCCTCCAACCGAAGTCAATTAAGCCTCAACAACTTTGGTATCTCCATCCACTTCATTACTTTGACCTTCGCTGGCATATAGGGGCCCAGGAGCTTGTGCATTCTCTGTGCACAAGCAGCTTTCGTATGGTGCATGTCTTGTGTTTCCATTATATGCCGCCGGTGTGACTCTCCTTCTTCCAAAGCCTCAACCTCCTTCGACCATAGTTGCTGAGCAAGAATGTATTTGTAGACGTCACCAATGTGCTGGGTGGGGTCAAAGTGAGACTTGTACCACGATTCCATTTGGGGTGAGTTCATAGAGGAGGTATTCTGACTATGAGCAGCCGACGAAGACGCCATATCGGAGACCATCATGTAGAAGGTATGGATGCAGTGTTCAGCAAAGTTTTGCCATCCACATTCCACCGGCGCTGTGTCTGTTCCATGAGCTTCGCCACATCCCCTCCTGATTCTCCTTTCTTCTTTCCTACCGCAGTCTTCCTCCCACGAAGTTCAGACGTCAAACACTCCGTCTCTGCCACCCAGGCTTCAGTATCACTGCCACCCATATCGTTTTTGAGTTTTGCATATGAGTTGCACGCTTCTGACTTCGACACAAACTCATCTTTCTCTATGTTCCAGAGATCAGAATGAGAAACGAAGGGAAATTGTGACATCAAGATCACGAACCTTTGAGAAGGTTGAGGTATGCGTTCCAAGGATTCCCGCGCTGTTGGCACTCACTCGTATTCAGCGACCATTTCCCAATTCTCATCAAGTGTGTGACGGTACAACCCAGGCGCTGGGCACATGGTTTAACTTTCGTCTCTTCAAACTGGCGGAACATTTCTACAACTTCGTCCATTTCGTCATTCCAGAATTTGCGCCTTCGACATTGTATGTCTGCAGTATCATCTCCATCCTCGCCGTCTTCATCACTATGATCATCATCCTCATCGCAATCATCAAGGGAATCATCAAATGACACCGTTTGGCATTGAGATTTTTGAGACTGGGAAGGGGGCGATTGCCAACCAGGGTTCGATTCATCAGAATCATGGTCTCGATGTCCTCCAGAGTCTTTCACCCTAGGGCAGTCAGGGGGTTCCAGCGATGGTCAGTGAATGGGGACGGAGTGGTTGACTGGGGACTCAGGGGACCATCCATCCCGCAAACCGAAACCCGGACCAGAGGGTGGGGTGACTTCCCAAGCCATGATTTTATCACTCGTCGCATTGGTGGTCTCTAGTCTGGAGTACCGGATAATAAGCAACAGTGTAGATATAATCTCCAATAAACTACTCACTTAATTCGCACTTCCAGGGCCTCCACAAGACATTGTAACTTGGTTCCAAAGTAGACTGGATTCAAGCTACGCTTTTCAACAAAGAAGGCGAGCCCTTCTACAATCCCGAGAGTACCACTGGATCCTCTCCTGATGCCTTTCACAAGTACATCCATTGGTACGTCCACATGGAGCACACGATTAAGAACTGGATCCAGATTCTCCCAGTCCTCATCACGGTCTTCGCCACCACCTGCGAAGGACAAAGGTATAGTCTCCGGGTGTCTCACATCCCAGAGACATGTAGCCCTATTGTCCTTCTGATCCCATTCAGGGACATTCAGAGGAAGTTGGTGGGATAGTTTCCGGCCTTGATCAAGCAACGCTAATACATCAGCAGATGTGAGGGCACGGTCTTTCTTTGTGGATGTAATATCCAGGGGATTTGGCAAGTTGGCAAAGATGAGGGTAGAATACGCTGGACAGAGGATGTGGAGACCTTTCGAGGGTGGGTTCGTGGAGATACGAGAATGAATGTCGACAGAGACGAGTGTTTGTCTGCTGGTAGATGCAAACGTCGGAGCCTTGGCAACAGCCGTAGAGGATCCGAGGCCTTGGATGGTACCACTGGGGAGGAAGAGGCTGGTGCATTCGAAGCTGTCTTTGCACTAGAGGAAGCTGGTGTTCCTTTGGATGAAAGAACTTTCGCTTTCGATAGAGGGCGTTTAGCTTTAGGCGAGGGTGGCTTTGGATTAGATGAGGAACCTTTCATAGAGGGGCGTGGGCGCTTGGTGGATGATTGTGATGAATCTAATGATTCAGGGTGGGCCCGTGTTCTAACCATGTTGACGGATACTGTCGGACAGGATACCAGAGGTCAGAGAATGCCGACCTCCAGCACTGAGCTCAACAAGGATGGTTTTCCTGAGGGATGCCAGACAGGAGACTGGACGTCTGAATGTGTCGATGACCAGTACTGGAGTGGATGAAAGTTTGATACAGAAAGCACCATAAGGTCATTAGAGTGACATTTGGAACTGGATTCAACTGACTTTAACTTACGAATATGTGAATGAGATGAAATTGATGCTCGTGGTAGCAATGGGGCCACAAGACTGCTCCACAAGGATGCAAGAGAGGACACCGAACGTCAGTGAAGCCGAACGTTCAGCACTGGACTCAAGGTGCGTTCCGTGTGGGAAGGAAGTGAGAAAAAAACACGTCTGGAATTGGGCGTCAAGAAAGTCGATCGGTAATATCCGAAACCATTACATTTTCAGAGTACAAACCGCACAAGAAAATCAATAAATGGTAGTGTGGGGTATGGTTTTTGAATGAATAATACCAGGAACTGTTTCCTCTCGTGGATCTTTCAAGAAAAAGGGTTCAGGTAAATCCATCTCGGGGTTCAGAGCCACGTTCCCGATCGTGATAGGAGCACATGCTGCCTTGGGCCAAGTTCGGGTGGAATAGACCGGAGGGTTCGAAGCGTCTGGAAGTGCCCTGGACCAGTTGCTGTATTTGCTTGGCGGGTTGTAGGCTTGGGAGCTGAAGATAGTAACAGAGGGACATGGGAGCATCAGCTGCGAAGAATTGAGCTCAGAAGAATTGGTGGGGAACCCTGGGACGATGAGAGTGATGGGAAGGGGAGGCCAGATCGAGAATGGGAATGAGGAATAGGGATGGGTTGAGGACGGTTGGTTTGATTGGGGCGGAGGATGAGAATCTGGCGGAGGCGGGGGAATGGGCCATGGGCACGAGAATGAGAATGGGGACAGGAACGGAGATGGGAATGGGAACAGGGATGGGAATGGGAAGCAGGGGCATTGGGAATCGGGAACAGGAATGGGAATGGGAACGGGCCATGTGGATGGAAATGAAACAAGAATGAGAATGGGAATGGGAATAGGAATGGGAATGAGAATAAGGATCAAGGGAATCATGGGGGAGAGAATGAGAATTGGAGAAAAATAGTTGAGGAAGGTAAAGAAGCCATATGATTGATTGGGACCAGCGGAGAAAAGCATGCTGAGGTCATGATTTATGGCCATGGGTCACCCATTTCACGCATCACAGATCTGTTGGAGGAGGACTGGGTTGTGAGGGGGAGAATGAGCAGGTGCGGGGGTTGGGTGCCTGTATCTGCACCTGATCCCAGAGCCAGGCGACGATTGCATTCGTTTCCTGGGGCATCTCCTGCTGGGTCTTCACTAGCCTGGCCTGAGGCATTCACCCTCGCAATCTCTTCAGTTTGGCCAGCATAATTCTCTTTTCACGCTTCCGATTGTTTGATTCACGTTGTCCATGTTTATGAAATGTTGCCTGCAAATAGACTCTCCGGGACTCGCAGTGGCTTGCTCATTCTCCGAGCCCACCCCAGTCTGGTTTGCCAGCTCAGCAGTTGATCCTCCGAATAAGCTCAGCTTGGCTTCCGCTCACCCTTTCTGT